>CM026579.1:11764283-11987745 GCA_000180635.4 Pristionchus pacificus | reverse complement strand
CTCATTTCAATATTAATACGAAGGGAATAACTCCACCTGCTATGGAAAGTAATTCATACTCAATATATCGTATATCCACTATAATCTTTCCTTGTCTGATGTCTCAATCAATGTATGTATCTGGTTGATCTTATTCTCAATAGGAGAAAGGATCACTCACTTCCTTCGTTTGTCTTTCTCTATTTCTCACTCTTTGCTTCACTCGGTTAACACCCTTCCATGGAATGGAAAGTGGGAGAGGAAGAGGAAGAGGAGGAGGGAGGGGAGAGGGAGATGGGGGGGGGGGGAGAGGGAGGGGAAGGGGAGGAAGGAGGTGGGACCTTCTGTTCATCTCACACTCGAGATGTGTTTGACAACTCTTCTAAGAATGGATTAATAGAGGGGTCATGAGTCTTGAAGAGATCAGTTGCTCACTCTCATCCTTTCTCAATCATATCCATTTACTTCCACTTACCTCACTTGAAGAGGCATCTCTCTACTTCATCTTCTTCTCTCCTTCCATTTATCTCCTCTCTCTCTTTAATTTCTTATCATTTCCTTCTGTTTCTCTCTTTCCATTTTCGTCTCTTCATTTCCTTTTCTCTCTATTCGCTTCATCTGTGTAATTAATGATTCGAATCGAGTCAGTTGGTGATGGGAAGAAGAGGGTCTTCTCATTCTCCTTCTCTCTCTCTCCCCCTCCATTCTCATTTCATTCTCTTAGCTGATCTTCCATATCGATCTCTTCCTCATGGCATATCCATTATCGTCTACTTATCTCTTCTCACTTCCATATTCTTCAACTCTTCCATTCACACTTGTTGTCTATTCTTCCCTCTGGGTAATCTCACTTCATTCTCCCACTAATCGTCCTTAGATATTCTATAATCGTCACTGATCATTTCCTCCCTTCTTTCTCCTTCTTTCTCTCTCTTTTCCTTTTTCATCTTCGATTATCCTTCACTTCATCATCATAGACATCTCCATGTCAGTTTGTCTCCGGTACAAGAAACGACTCTATTCAGTCCCCCTCCCTTCTCCCTCCTCCTCTCTCCCTCTTTCCTTCCGTTCCTCTTCCCTCCCTGTCATTTATGTCTTTCATCAAATTCTCCGTAATGTTTCTCATAATTCATCGTGAGTATATGAGAAGTGTAGTTGGATGAAATGAGTAGTGGAAAGGGGTAGAATTAATCCACCTATTAGTAGTAGTATGTCATTACTCTTTCACTCTCTCTTTCTCTCTTTCCCTACTCCATTCCACTCTTGCACTCTCATCCTTTATACTTGTTCATAATAATCTCTCGATCCCTCATTCATCCATTCATTGTTACCTCATATTCTTCCCTTCCAGAGTAAATCTCCTCGTACCTCTTCAATTCAATCGATGACTACATGATTCTCCGATTATTTATCTTCTATTTTCTTCTCTTTCTTCCCTTCATAAGTACAGCCGGATATGGAAATTGTCCCTATCGGTCAGTTTAGATCAATTGCCCTTAGGAATACGATAGACGCACAATTTATGAGAATAACTATCAATAGATAAGAGATATACGACAACTTGAGCTTAGCCAGTCCTTCAGTTCCTCAATTGATCATGACAATCCTTCTTCCTTTAGATGTGAATGTCATCCTCACCATTCGATACCCTCAGGATGGAAGGCCGAATGTACATGGGATAATCTCCCCGATGATTCTCCCTTTGCCGTCTCTTCTTCCATTCTTTCCCTTTCCATAACATGTTCATCGTCATCAAAAGGAAGATCACTCTCTTCTATTACTCTCAAGGGACTTCATCAACTACATCAACTCAAGATCCATGTCAGTCTTTTCTCTCTTCCAAAGGGGGAGAGAGAGGGAGAGGGGAGGGAGTGTTCACAGTAGTCAGATGGTCACTGAGAGGGGCTTATCCCCTCTTCAATTCAACTCATTTTTGATAGTAAGTGCATCTCAATTGTCACTGTCTGTTACCCTTCCCTCCCCTTCCCTCTATCCCTCTCCTTCTCCCTCCTCTTCTCACTCTTCCTTCCCATCTTAAACACATCTGCACTCTAATTAAAGCAGTTCTTTCCACCTCCTCCTCCTTCCCCTCCTTCCCCTCCTCCCTCTTCATATCTCCTTACCCTCCCTCTCCATATCTCCTTACCCATCACACTTCTCTCCAGGGGTTTCATTCAGTCATTTTCTCCATCTAACTTCTCCATTGTCTAACATTTCTTATCTGATCTTCATCATCTTCTCCTCTTTCAAATCTCTTCTCAATGTGCATATGGTCAAATCAGTCTCATCCTCAGTCTTTTTTTTTGTTGTGTCGAGGGATAGAAATGAGTGATTGCGTAAGGGAGAAGTCAACAAAGGAAAACATGGATAGAATATGGAGGATATAAGAGAGATTAGAGAGAGAGAATGAATGAATGACCAGAAGTGGAAGTTATATCCTATTCATACCATTGACCAATTAGTCGATGACGTCATCTATTGATATGGATATTAGTGAGAGAGGGAGGGGAGGAGGGAGAGGGGAAGGGGGACAGATCACTCGTAAATGTAGGGGCATCTGGTGGCAGATTGGATGGAGAGGGAAGGAGGGAGGAGAGGAAGGAGGAGGGAGAGGGAAGAGGGGGGACATGTAATATTGTGAGGCAAGAACTGTACGAGTTTACTATAGTGTAGGACAGTGAATGATATAGGGAGATGAATGAATGAATGGAAGAGAGATGGGAAACACTCACAGTATGTAATATGATGAAGAATGAATGAGATACAAAGGGGATCACACAATCATATTATTATTTCAGAAATGCGGAATCGCTTCGATCGAGAAGGAAACATTCAAGAAATTGGAGGAATTGAGAGAACTTATCCTGACTGAGGTAAAGAATGAACAAGATTGATTCAAAAAATAGACGAGAATGTTTTAGATGAAATATTATTTTGCAGATTTCAACAGAAAGCGAACAATTTGAATTAGTGGAAGAATCCCTTCTTCCTCTTTCACGATTGAATACTTTCCAATTGAGTGATTCGAAATTAGGAAAACTTCCCTCGTCATTCTTATGCATTCTAACGAATCTGCAGGTGAGATAAAGAAGAGATAGGAGTGAAGATGTAGAGGAGGGGGGGGGACTGTTGAATTAATCCCTTTATGAGTAACGGAAGAAAGGTCAAAGGGAACCGATTAGACTTCCATCTGGATACTTATCCCATATACATCACTCATGTTAATGATGGATTGAGACTCTTTCCATACAGCTGGCACTAAGGGGAAATCAGAGGAAGAGAGAAGGGAAAGGATAGAAGGGGAAGAGAGAGAGAGGATACCTCCAATTAGGATAGATAATTATAGTCTAGAAGAAGAGGAGTCTTTAGGAGAAGGAACATCAAAGGGGTTAATATATGAAGAGGCTTCATCATTAATCTCATTAAATATTTCTCTTCAGATGTTGAATGTATCTGGGAATAATCTTAGTTCCTCTTCATTCTCATCAAATTGCAAGGGTGATCATCTCATAATAGTCGATATATCAAGAAATCGATTGGGAGAAATTATCTCTTCTACTTTCGATTCTTTTCCTGTTGTCAGGTAAGAATATTCTATTCACATCGATCGTAAATATCATTAATTCAGACAACTTGTACTTGCATATAATTCAATATCATCTATGCATTCACTCTCATTCAACAATACGAGACTATTACAACAATTGGATATTGAAGGAAATTCTCTCAACTCGATTGGGATTCTACCAGGTAGATATAAATGAAGAATTATAACAAATGAAAATAATTCTGAGATATATTAATCCTCTCTTTAGATACAATCGTCTCTATAAACGGAGCCCATAATTCCTTTTCCATTCTTCCCCCTTCGATTGGAATTCTTCCCAATCTTGTATTTCTGAATATGAGTCATAATGGTTTATCCTCTTCGATGGATTCATTCCAATCTACTCATTTGGAGGTATCTACTAAATCAACATGGGAAAATACTATCATTCAATTTCAGAGTGTTGATCTTTCCTTCAACAATCTCAATGAGATTCCTTCAATCTGGAATCGATCTCAGTCAAGTCTCAACCATTTGGATCTCTCCCATAATAAAATATCATCACTCAAAAAGGAAGACTTTAATCTACTGGGAGGAATTCAGACAGTGAGTTGAATGAGTATTTGTGATCGGACCTCTTCCTATCCTTCCTCTCTCTCTCTCTCTGTCCCGTGTATCCTCTTCTAGTCTAATAACCATGATCATTCTCATCTCATATTTCATGTTAGTTCTCACTCATTCAGTAGGGAGAGAGAGATCATCTATCTCCTCATTGGAATGTATTGGGTACTCTTGAAATACTAGAGTGAGTCGGGATGAATCATCTCTCTAGTGAGAAGAGGCAATGGAAACATTCTCTCTATTCACTCTCCATAACTAGACAACTTGATCATAGAGTAAACATTCACCAGAGAAATTGACCTGATTCATGGTATATTCCTGGGAAAGGGGACCTTCTTGGAAAAATATAAATAATTGAAAGAATAATATTCTTATAACTTGCAGTTGAATCTTGGAAGTAATTCATTGACTGAATTGGGAGAAGATTCATTAATTGGATTATCATCATTGATTTCTCTTGATCTTTCTCATAATGGAATCTCCATAATTTCTCCATCTTCTCTCATTGGACTCAATCTCGATAGTCTCCTTCTCAATCACAATAAACTTGATCAAGTTAGCCGTTATTCAATATTTCATTCAATCATTATTCTTTGTTCAGATTCCATTGGCTCTATCACACTTAAGTAGATGTAAATCCATCGATCTCTCCTCCAATTCAATATCCTCCATTTCGAATAACATTTTCTCTAAGATTCCTCAACTAACAACTTTGGATTTATCTGATAATCGACTGGAGAAGGTAATCAAATCTATTCCCTTCCATAATATTTCCATGTTCTCATTTGCAGATTTCTCAATTCGAATTCTCGGACAGTTCCCAATTGTCATCTCTCTCACTTTCTCATAATTCAATTCGTGAGATTGGAAGTCAATCATTGATTGGATGTTCATCCCTTCGACGTTTCGATCTTTCTTTCAATCGACTTTCCTCCATTTTCATCTCTCCTTCTTCATTGAATGCACTCAGGTACACTTTATATCAGTGATGGAGATGTACTTGAATTAATTCCAGATATTTAAATATTTCATCGAATCTTTTGATGGAAATGGATTGGGAAGGAATTCCATCAAAAGTAGAAAATGTGAATCTCGATCACAATCGAATGAGAATTATCAAGGGAAATCCTGCTAATCAGTCAGTTTCATTTTGGAATAACTTATTACATTCCATATTTTTTCAGCCGTATTCGAACGATGTCAATATCTCATAATGTTCTATCCTCTCTATCATCTTCTCAATTGCCCGATTCGATCGAATCAATTGATCTATCATTCAACTCCATTTCTTCAATCGGTTCATCCACATTTGCATCCAAGTCTGCACTATCTTCCTGTTAGTATTATTTATACGTTTATTTTTGCGAATATCTAGCTTACCAATGAAGAATTTATGAGTTAATTCAATTTTTCTTTCAGTAAATTTGGGATGGAATTCATTGCGATCTCTTCCCTTTGATTCAATCAACGTTGCTGAAGCACTATCTACAGTATCCATTCACATTAATGGAAATCCATTTGAATGTTCATGTGAAATGGATTGGATGAAGAAGGGAAAGGTTACGAAATGGAGAATGTTTCCCATCAATTCATTCGATTCAGTCGTCTATTAATCATCTGAATGTTGTCGATTTATCTGAGAGTGCATGTATTCATTTGGTGGATAGAAGGAAATATAATCTGAGTGTGGTCGATCCATCTCAGATGTTGTGTAATTACACTCGAGTCAGTTCATTATTCATTTCATCTCAGCATAATCAAATCCCTCTTCAGATGTGTGCCAATGGTTGCAATTGTTGTGCTTTCTCTTCATGTGATTGTAAATCGGAATGCCCTCGAGGATGCGATTGTTGGACTGATGCAACGAAGAATACAAATGTTGTCAAATGTCACGGATTGAGAGGATCCGATGCTGAGGTGAAATTGACAATATCAAGGATGGATGAATTATCTAAGAGTATTCAGAAGTTCTCGATTCGAGAGATTCCAATGCATGCAACACACATCCATCTCAGTGATTTCTCCATTCCACTTCTCAAGCAACACTCATTCTTCGGAAGGTAAGAATTCAACATAAATATTCGAAATGAGATGGAAAAATGATAATTTCAGAACGAAACTTGCCCACTTACACATGAACAAAACATCGTTGAGATTAATCGAACCAATGGCATTTAACAAGGCCTCAAACTTACAGGTTTGCTATTTGCATCAGTCAACCATTCGAGCACAGTTTACCTGATAATCCTCATTGACTGTTCTTTCAGTTGTTGGATCTGTCATCGAATAATCTTCGTGAATTTCGATCGGATGCTCTCTTCAAAACAACGAATATAACTCATCTCTTTCTCGATCACAATAAATTGGAACGGATAGATGATGATCTTATCAAGAAATTACCCCATTTGAAAGCATTGACTCTTCATGAGAATGGAATGGAAGATATTCCTCTCTCTCTTTCTTCCATTCCTTCTCTCACTCTATCAAACAATCCATTTCGATGTGATTGCGATACTGAGAGATTCAATACTCCGTCATTCTTATTGGCACACAGAGATAAGGTAAGTCCTCCTCCTCTCTCTCTCTCTTTCTCTCTCTCTCTCTCTTTCTCTCTCCTTCGTACTAATAATGAATATGCAGATAGTCGATTCGTCTCGTATGCATTGTGTTGAGAATGTGACTCGTTCATTTCGAGAGAACGATACCACAATTCTCTCTCCCTATCCTCCCAATTATGGATACGATATTTACAATATCAGCATGAATGGTCAGTAAGCATTTTAATTATAGAACGAATCCGAGTGTAAATGTAATATTCACGACAACATTTAAGATTTTCTTCTGGAAATGAATATTTCAATTTGTGTTGGACCGACGGAAGGAATATGGGGAAGGAAACAAGATGATATTCCTCTCATTATCATTCTCGCTCTATTCTTCATTCTTCTTATTCTTCTTGCGGTTTGTCTGATTGTGAATGCAATCAGAAGAAATCGATGTGGAATGAGACAAAAGAGGTTAGTTCGCACTCCATGATGAGAGTGATATATTGATAATTCAGATATAAATTGAATTCATCAATGAATTGTTCAACAACTCCGGGGGCTTCCCCCCTTCCCGCTCCTCTTCTCGGCTCATTCCACGATGTATTCATTTCTTACTCTCATAAGGATGAGAAATTAGTCAGAGAGAAGATTGTCAAGTGAGTTAATAATGAAAGAAGGGGAGGAATATAATGAATGTATTGCAGTCTTCTTGAGAATGATCATTCTCTTTGTCTCCTTCATGTTCATGGACCAAAATATGACACGATGAGACATGCTGTGAGTGATGAGCTCACTCAATTAATGAAGAGTTGTAGTACGGTAAGTGAAAAGAGAAGGATTACGGTAGAAGAGATCATTTCATTCCAGATTATTGTGGTGATTACGAAGAATTTCTTAGAGGAAGAATGGATGAGCACTCAGATTAAAATCTCCCATCAATTAGTAGCAAAGGAGAATAAGAATCAATTCCTTGCTGTTGTTGGAGATGATGTGGATATGAATCGATTAGATGAGGCACTTGGATCCATTCTAAGGAAGAAAGAAAGAATTAGAATTAGTGATCATTTATATCATAATACTCTACTTAATTATCTTCCCACTCCAACTAGATATTCCCCTTCTGATAATACTTCTGAAATGTACTATGAAATGGGTGGAGGAATTGTCCCCTCTGCTATTGTTTAATTTACTCATTCACTTACTTATATTCTAATCTTTCCCCGTGTATTCATTCTTGTCACTCTTTTCTCGGGTTCAAATTGCATTATATACCCTAATCTTGTATTCCCCCGGGTAGCCCCTCATTCTTACCGTATTCACAATCGATTCGATCTTTCTTCATCTCTCATATATAGATTTGACAATCTCTCAGAGTGTCGTTGTATACATGGTAATCTCCCTTTTACTCAGTCATTTGAATTGTACCATGCCCCCTCAATCCCCCCCCCCCCCACCTCCCACTCAATCTAAACATACGGATCACTTCCTTTCTACGTGTATACTTTGTGAACGTCACACAATAAACTATCATATTGATTCCAAAGTATTTCCGGTTATTTATAAAAATTGAAGAAAAAAATGGATTATTAAACATTTATAGATAAGAAAGAATTTATATTTCGAATTGAAAATGGTGTGAGACAAGGAAAGTGTGATATAAGACGGGTGAAACTATTTTTTCTAAGAGAGATTGACAGTTATGTAGAAACTGTGGATCTGCTTAGTCGCAAATTTGGGGTGCCAATCTGTATGAGTGAATTTCAGCAACTGCCTTTTTGAGTCTTGCTTTCATTACTTTTTTCAATTTTTCATTCTTTTCTGGCTTACGTTGCACGGTTTTTTACAACATTTATGTGATGCATATATTTATCATTTAATTTATCTTTTTTTCGATCAGGTTCTTTCTTCGTATTTCTCGTTGGCCTTTTTTCTTCATGAACAGTAGTAGATACCGCGGATGAGATGTCCACAAACTGAAAGTATGGGAAGTATCAACGAGTTCAACACTCTACATTCAACGCTTCACGAAACTATTCACGTTCCCTCTCTCTCTTTCTAGCTATCTGTCGCGTTTTCTGACTCTCAAAACGCGACTCTTCGAGAGGACGACCGAGTGAGAGAAGGGAAAAAGTGAGAAATGATTCGAATCTGTCGCGTTTTCACAGTCTCAAAACGCGACTGTCTGAGAAAACGACCATGAATGATAAGAGGGAAGAGTGAGAAATGAGTTGAATCAGTCGCGTTTTGAGAGTCAGAAAACGCGACAGATAGCTAGAAAGAGAGAGAGGGAACGTGAATAGTTTCGTGAAGCGTTGAATGTAGAGTGTTGAACTCGTTGATACTTCCCATACTTTCAGTTTGCGGACATCTCATCCGCGGTATTTACTACTGTTCATGAAGAAAAAAGGGCCAACGAGAAATACGAAGAAAGAACATGATCGGAAAAAAGATAAATTAAATGATAAATACAGTGATCCGATTCCACTTTGAAGAAATGTGTTCCACAGTGGACCACATAAATGTTGTCAAACAGTACATGAAAATCGAAAAGTAGAAAAAATACATATCGCGAAACTGCAATGGCAATATAGCCCTCAATGTAGATCGGCAGTCTTATTTTGCGACGATTTTCTAGGAACTGATTCACAGTTTCTACATAACTGTCATTCTCTCTTGGAAAAAATAGTTTCACCCGTCTTATATTATGACTCCATTCCCTCCAGTCTCTCTTACGTACGAAGAGATAACGAATAGAGTGAGAGAAGGACACGTAATAGACACAGATTCTCACTCATCCGATGGTACTAAACGAGTAAGTGGATGTTGAACTACCTTCCATTCTCCTCCCTTTCTTCTCTATCATCTATCTCTACTTCTCTTCCACTCTCACACAGTGATATGTCACCTATCTATCCTCTCTCTCTTTTTATCCAATTCTTTTATTGTTCTGCTCAATATTCCTCTTATCAAAATGAAGTCGACTCCCTTCGATTCTTCGTTATTGGTGATATTGGAGGTATCTTTTGGTACCATTCTTTACCTTCAATTAACAAATAAACCGTAGTTCTCGTTTGATAAGTGACGCGAAGGGAGATTAACTCTTTTGCAGGTATTCCAGTATGGGAAGTGACATCAGTACAGAAACAAGTAGCAAAAGCAATGATTAATAGATCGAAAGGAGTCAAATCCATTATTAATCTCGGGGATAATTTCTATTTTACTGGTGTTATGAGCGATACGGATCCCAGATTCAATGTGAGGATTCATAATGATAGTCGATTAATAGAAGTGAGAATATCAATTCCAGACAACATTCGAAGATGTGTACAGAGACACTGCAATTCCTTGGTTGACTATTGCTGGAAATCACGATCATTTTGGTAATGTACAGGCACAGATTTCATATACCTCGAAGAGTAAACTATGGTTGGTCATTTTGAATGTAGTTGAATAGTCGGGAAGATAAATATTATCAGGTACTTTCCTTCTCTCTACTACAATAAAGTATACCAAGAAGGAAATATTTCCGTTGAATTCATCATGTTAGATACAATTGAACTATGCGGAAATTCCGTTGGTAAGTACTGAATCAAATATGTTATCATTTTGTAGATATTGAAGAGTGAGATAAGAGATAATTTTTTTTTAATTCAGATGTGCAGAGTGGTAAGATTTGGGATGTAATCAAGGATACGATAAAGAAAAAGTGGAATGGCGAAAAAATGAAACCAAAGGATCCACAGAAAGCCGAAGAACAATGGATTTGGTTAGAGAAAACACTGAATAATAGCAAGTGAGATAAAAGAGGACGGAAATTAAAAAGGGAAATAAATGCAGAGCTGATTATGTGTTCGTGGGAGGTCATTATCCTGTCTATTCAATATCTTCTCATGGACCAACTCAATGTCTAGTTGATCGATTGATTCCTCTTCTCAAGAAATATAAAGTGACCGCTTATTTCTCTGGTCATGATCATTCTCTTCAAGTAGATGAATACTTCTCTCTTCTAGTCTTCATTCTCTCTCTTTCAGCATCTCGAATCAGATGGAATCACTTACATTGTATCAGGAGCTGGTTCACGATCTGATCAATCTACTGCATATAAAGATAGACTCAAAGGAAGAGGAATTACTACTCATTGGCAGTATGTCTCATTCCCTTCCTTATTCTTCTTCCTCTTCATTTCTCTTTCAGTTATCCTCCCTTCTCTCTCCTACACATTCTATCACAATTAGGAGTCAACGATGGAGGATTTGTTGAACTCAATATTATCAAAGTGAGATCAAATCATCGTTGGATAGTCTGAGGCTATATTTTCAGAACCGTACAACAGTTGTCTATTTAAATAAAGAAGGAGCACAAAAATATGCGTCGTATTTGTACCCTCGATGGATGGCCATTCCTAACTCTGACTTGGGAAAGAGCATAGATGAAGAATTGTGAATGATGAATAAACTGATATTAAAAACGTCTTTTATAATGATTCATAATCGATAGAAAACACAAGAACAGGACTATTTCACAAGGAAACAAGAGACCAGAGAAGAGATGAGTCATATGCAAATCGGTTATTAATCGGTGTAAATTATGTAAAGTAGATAATTTGTCACTTTCTCACTCTCACTTAATGAAGAGTAGTGAGTACTGAAGAGTGGATTTGCATACACTCACGAGTGTTTCGCTCTCGTTCTTTTCATTCTTCGCAGTGAGATAACTCAATTATGGACGAGACTCGAACGAAAAGCACTGCTGATGAATGTCTTCACGTATTGTTTCATCACTTTGTCCTATCGTTGTATTTTAATATTGCGATCGTTTCCGCATGTTTACAAAAAATTATTTTAGATTCATTGCCATGAAAATGACTCACCGACAGCGTGTCGTTGAAGGAAAGAAGAAGAAGAAAAGGGAGGAACGAAAGCGGATCAGATAATTTCAAAATAGGCGTATACAGTTAGTATGATATTAACTATGGTGTCGAACTAAGTTATATTCCACAAAACCCATTGTATTTCAGAAATGGGGGAAGAATTGACTTCATTTTCACATCGAATGAATTCGATATATCTAAGTCAACATAGGATAAGTATGATGACCTTCCAAGACATTGATGCGATTAAGAAGGAAATTAAACTGGTTCAACAGAAAAGATGTTCGCTATACGAACTCAAGAAGAAAAATAATTGTGAGTCGAAACATTTATCTACCTCTTTCTATATATATCTGAAATCCATAACAGCATCAATATTAAATCTCCCATCCTCTCTCTCTCTCTCTCTTTGAGCTGTCTAGAAATGAGTCGGAGAGAAAAGAGGAGAAGTACTCGAATTGATAGCACATGATAGCATGGGAAAAAAGGAGTAAAAATATAGACCTAGTCATATGCAGATAATAAAACATAAAATATAACCTATTTTTGTAAGATAAGTTCAGTGCGGAGAAGACTATGACGATTGGGGCTATAAAGATGATGCATCTAAACAAGGTACCCTATTTATATCATCCACTTAAAGGGACCTGGCACACTTCAGACATTGAATTTCAGATGAAAGTACTCCTCTTTCCGATAAAAATGGTGAAAAAATAAAAATTTAAAAATTTTATTTGAAGAAGTTATGAGCTTTCAAAATTTAAAATCCGGAGCCGGCTTTTAGGCTGGGGTCCGGCTCTTGACGAAATCCGGCTGGGTTGTTTCCGAAATCTCGCCATTTTGAGTGCACGCGCCTGTCACACCACCATTTTTATTTTTGAGTGATACTGTACTTTTATCGATTTTTTCATAGTTTATTACTTTTATTTTTATATACGGAACAAATATATACCAGAAAAAACATTCCGGGATACAGTGAAGCCTAAAATGTGAAGCGCCAAAGAAATAAATAACCATAGGAACTCCGATGAGCAAGACGAAAACTTACCAATCAATCTCACCTACCCTAATAGGCTATATTCATGTAATACTATTTATATCAATAAACAACAATGTTATTTTATAAAACGATTAGTCTCCTTTCCGATTCGTTTCACAGATTCAAACAACTGCGTCACAACCAATTTGAGTCTTTGTTCAACAAGATTTATATTACGAATGGTTAAAACAATAAGTGTGAAAGCAAAAAATATATATTTACAACACAAGTAATGGTGCCTTGGGCAACAAAGACGCATGCGTCTCCGGAAGCCTTGATCTTCTGTTCGGCGGAGTGGGAGAAGAACTTGGCCTTCACAATAACGAGCAGTCGACGATCTTAAAATATATAAAAGTAACTGTTCATCGAATTTATTGTTTAGCACGAGTCAAATAGTATCCATCTTTCAACATCCTACTCGCAGATGTTTGAATAGAATGCGCCACACAAGGTATTATCGCATATCCAACCTCCCAACAGAAGAGCGGTGCATTCTATGAATGTGAAAAAAGACAACGTTCAAAATACAAGTACTATCAATTTAAAAACAAAGCGCAATAATCAGATTTACCTACTGTAACCAAAGTTGTGCGTTAATTTTGCTCAAATAGGTTCATATTGTTTGACTGGTTTCAATTCAACACTACCACCTAACACAACACATAATGAAATAGGACTGACTAGGGCGTGATTGTAGAGCTAAATAGGCAAATGTAAATAATTCTCACCTACAACTATCCGTTAGCGACGCAGTCGTTGATTTTTTTTTTGCCACTTCCTTTGCAATTTCACGACGAAATCACTCGGCGTCGGAGAGGTTCGCGCAATCCTGAAAAAAAAAGCTTTGAATGGAAATACCAGAGTTCGTAAGAGCACACAAGAAAATGTTCAAATCTGAATGATGCATGAATAATAATGACCTTTGTATCGCGGGGTCTCTTGGCAACTAGTCCTTTCTCCTCTTCTTAATTCAATCGTCGTCATCTGGCGACAGTTGTCATCGTCTTCTCATCATTTCGAGCCTGGTTACACAATGCTGTATTATAAACTGAATAACTGTAAAACCAGGCTAGACAAAACTCAACCGATTACAAAATTGTTTTCCGAGCAAGTTTTCGATCTACTAAAAACTCTGAGACGAAACGCGGGAATATTTTTCCCATAAGTAGTTAATGGAGAGCTTATCCTTCAAAGCGCGGATTTTTCGCGTTTCGAATCCCAACATAGTGCTAATCTCGCTATTTCCACGGCCAGTAAGAATATGTGGACATTCCCATAATCTCGTGAGTTGCTGCTGCTCATTTTTATGCGAGGAACATGATTTTGGTTTATTCAATATGAACGACAGAAGCGCTTTCCATGTGTTACACATAAATAACAGGTGAATAAAGCCGATATAATGTAATCGTATAAATGATATAATGTAATCGGAAAATCACCTGTGAGCTCTTCATTCTAGCCGTATTTCCCTCTTTCCAAAACAGTCCTTCCATAGTCTTCTCTTTTAGAATTCGATCGAAGGCGTCGATCAGAAATCTTGAAAAGCGGTATCGTATCCTTCCATAGTCAAATTGATTAGTCAAAATTTACGAATGGAAATAAATAAATATAAGAAAAAACCTTGGTACGCCGCGGAGCATCACTTTTGTGTAATCTTGTTCGACTATCGCCGCGTCCCGGAGGATCACCTAAATTAAATAAGTTGTGAATATCGCAAGGTAATCGGAATCGATATCCATTATCAAATATGGAAGCCAAGTCGGGCAATCAAGGGTATTAATGTTACTTAAATAATAAAAAAATAGGCACGGATGCTGTACAACGCGATTAACAGAACTAGAGGATCGCGACCCTGGTCAAAGTGCGAGAGCAAGAGAGCAGAGTAAGGAGGGGAAATGAGGGTGAGGATGAGTAGAACTATTAGTAAAACAATTTCCCAGGTTTATTCAATCAATTCTTATCCAGTTCTAATAAAAAAAAAACCGTTAAAATGTTGTTCGTGTAAACAACTCGCGAAACATCACAATTCGGCTAACTTTTTTATGAAAATTGTACATATCTGGACAACGTTTAAGAGGGGTTGCGGTGAAACACGAAATAAACACACGAAACGTCCAAAAAAAAGGTAAAAATCGATTAAACCGCGATGAAATGCAGTTGAAAGAAAGAAAACCCGCCGTTGTAGTTTGTAGTCTCCCTCCCCCTACCGAACCCCAGCTATTCTCCATTTAGCGCAAGTTGTAAAAAACCCCAGTACGCGTGGAACGATTTATTAATTACTGTATTTTGCAAAGTTTATATTTATTTTAAATTAATTTTTAAATTATTTTTATTTTTACTAATCACTTTCAGCAGGCATTTAGTATCATTTGAAAGTTTATTGTCTGGCATGACCAGGTCCCTTTAAACTAAATGAAAGTACTTATTTTTAGCCGTACGCTCTTACTTTTGACGCCAGTTCTCACAAGCCTTTAAGAGCTGTCGATCATCATACCAATAGACTTGGAAAGGTCTGATCTCAAAATTAACACTCTAAATTTGTGTCTCTGATGACAATGAAGACCGAGTAAGAACTGTAATGAATGTTATCATCACAATGACAAATGTCGTTATGTGCTAAACATGCAATAAAGCGATATTTTGGCGAAATGGAGGTAAAATGGATAGAATTCCATTTGCAGGACGGATTGGCGGAATTCTCATGTACCTGAGGGATACCATATGTGGTAAGCTACCCGAAATAAAGGTCTTGTAAGGTTAGTAGCAAACCCGTAGAAACATCATTTCTATCTACGCCAGTTTTCAGAAGTGCGAACGCACAGTGTTATTGATATTGTGAATGCACTCACTGCACTAAACACTCCGATCACTGTAGTGTTTCTAATATGCAGAACCAGAAGCGCCACAGGTACAATTCTTAGGCTAATAACTAAAGAATGACAATTAAGGCTCGACCTCTTTCGATCTATCCACCGTAACCGTTTCGGTTATCTTTGTGTGTATGCCTGGCAACGCATTTGATGCAATTACTCCAATTGCCCCAACAAGGCATACTATCGTCAAAGTAAGCTTGATAGATTAATAACGACTGGAAAAAAATTCTACATTCAGGCATATGCGGAGAAGATAACGCCAGAAGAAGCTCTTCAAAAGATTAACGGATTCATTATTGTGAATGCTGATTTGAGATTGGAAAAAGTAATAAATTATTTTATGATGATTCATAATCAATCGAAAACAAAACAAAAGAAGAAAAGCTATTTCACAAGGAATGATTTGACAGGGAATCGGATGGCACCGTTAACAATGGTACAGGAACATTTTCAAAATGTGGACAGAAAGAGATTGTCGTTCTAGAGAATACTCTATACACAATATTAAATCTATAGAGAACTAAATGTGGAATCATAAATCGATAATATCAGAATGATCACTTTCATTTCCACTCCCATCTTCTTTCTCGTCTTCCTCTAGAGGTTGAGTCTTATCTTATTATCATCAAATATTCATTCCCACTTCGTTCCTTCTATTTCTTACCTCCATCTTGTTCTCCATCTATCGCGAAACTCCTATCGACTATACTAAGCAACTCTTCATCTTCATCGATTTGAGAAGAAAGAAGATTTGTGAATGAGACGAATTCTGAAATGACTACACTGCATTTCCCCGTTGCCAATTAATAACTGCCAAATAATAAATATATAAAAGTGTACTGACCAGGATGATCTAAAAGTTTCTTGAGAAGAGTTTGTATCTCTTCATCAAATGAATAAGGAGAATCAGTCTGTGTACTCATATCATTCTTCTCCACAGTACATTCTGTTGATGCATCTGTCTTCGAAGGGATTATCGACTGAAAGATAATATTCATTGAGAGGGAAAGAGTAGGTTATTTTATATCTTACTTGAGATGTTGATTGAAAAGAGAACTCAGATTTCTGTGAAGAACAAGAAGAGAATGAATCATTGAGTGAATCAGAATCAGAATACGTTGCTGTGAATGAAGACGATGTCTCCCACTAAACATTCAAACATATTCGAAAAAATATTATTTGGCTTTTCTCACGTGATCAGAATTAGTGGTTTCATCTTTCTTCTTCTTGACTACTGTATCCCTTGGATTCTCAGCTGGTCGTTTCAGTGGAGTATTCCATCCCGATTTCTCCATTCGCAATTCAGGTATATGGGAGCTGATCTCATGGGGTTGCATCTATAAACTTGTTCCTATGCTTTATAAAAATGAATAAAATATCATACGAGATTCTTGAATTGTTGTGAGGTGGACTGACTGGAAGGAGGAGTCATCTTCCATGATTGAGAATTATTAGTCATCCCTGAGATGAACATGATCATGAGATATCAACAATGAATGAATCGATATTACCAATAATAGGTTGAGAGGGAGGAGTGTATGGAGGAGTGAATGTATTCAACGGCGAGTTCCCATTCCAATTGTAGCCCCCTACCATCTGACTCGACCCTGCAATGTACCATCCTTCAAACTCATACTTTATCAAACAATAAGTATAGACAGGATGGGATTTAGTGATGGTTAAGGAATCCTCTTCTTCTTTGTTCATCTTCCGATGGGAAATCAATCTCCCAATAATGAGGAGGAGTCTGTGGCATAGGACGAGCGACGAATCGATGTCTCGATACATTATCAACCCTTGATATTCGTTCCCTCTCATCCAATCCAAGTGCATCATAATACTCTTTACAACAAGGACAATCTTGTCCATGCATTTGTACTCGATCTTCCTTTGCTCTAATCACTTCTCCATCCTTCAATTTATTCTTCTTCGGAATTTCTCGAAGACGTGCGATGAATGAATGTGACATCCCCCATTCTCCCTCATCCGATTCAACTACTTCATCTTCAATCTTCCCTTCTTCTCCCATTTCAGTCTCATTCTCAATCGAATTCATAACATCTTCATCATCTTCATCTTCAATGAGAATGATACTGTTCTCTCTCTTCATCTTCACTTTATCTCCATCCAATGCAATCGTCTCACTAATCTCACTCGCACTTCTCGAGTGATCATCATTGAATAACTCCATACTTTCATTAAATCCCTTCAATGAACTCGATTCTTCGGGTGTATCTCCAATAGGAGAAGGGCTTCTCATTCCTTCTCCTGGGGGACAATTCTCATTATTTTCTTCGTATTCATTCTTCTTTTCGGCAATAAAATGAAGTAAGGCGGGTTTTTTGAAGTTCGAGTCGGGGTCCGATGATCGGGGAATCGGAGATGTTACATTCTTATCAAAGTAACATCTCCAAGGGGACGAATCAGATGCACTTAATGGCAAAGTAGAGAGGGGAGTTGATACTCGAGTAGGTTGAGGGAGACGCTCCAATTCAGGTTCAATTAAAGTACCCGATTCCATCTTTCCTTGAGATGAGTTGAATTCTGCTTGAGATGATGTGGGTGTGCCATGATTTGCCTGTAAATAAAAGAGAGTAAATGAATAGACTGCAGTACTCTATCACATTTTGACGCAAGGTTGTTTCTTGTTCCGCGCGTAACGAAATTGCTATTAAACTACCGTCGCGTTTAAAATGAAGCTTTATTTATATAATTGGTTCTTAATGAACGCGAAATCATACCAGAAATCGAGTTTTATCATTAAAACTATGAAAAAGTTGTAAGAATGGGCGAAAAACGCGTGAAACGAAGTGAAAGTGGGCGGAGCTAACGCGTTTGCCGCGCGGAATAGTTTAGTAGGTGTGCAATTACCATCGTATCATTTTAAAAATGTGATACCTGCCATCCTTGACTGTTCACATCTTGAGATGCTCCCCTGTCGTTCGCAACATGCACCTACCATAACACTATATAAATCAATTTTCAAAGTTAACAAACTTACAAAATCAGCAAGAGCTGCTCCGAATGAGACTCGGTCGGGAAGTGAGCGAAACTTAAGGCGACACAGGCTCACATTGCTCTCCTTCACAATCGCATAACAATCTTTTGTAGGGACAGTAGTCTACAATGAGATATTGAATGTAGAGACCGCAATTGGAGACCAACCTTTGCGTAATGAAGGTCGATACAAATTAACATCCTATTCTCGTTCCATACAGACAATTGTCGTCGGTGTGAGCTAAATACTGCACGCACGTTACCCTCAACCTTAAGTATCTTGTAAGATCGGATGCTGTAACAAATCTTACGGTGACTTTTGGTGATCCGCTCAAAGATGTGTACTTGGCTAGCAACCACGTCTGCTCATTGAACACGTGCGGCGGGAAATTTTGATGGATTCCAGGGTGATGCCCCAGCATGGTAGCTGTAATAACAAAATTTATCGTCTGCAAAACAAAAGAACAAGAAATAATGCATCACGAACACCGATTAGATCTACTTGGAATATCGAGGGGAAAAGGACGAGCAAAAATTACGAATCAACCTGGCCTAACTGTTGATTTAACGTCGTTAATAAACTTAAGTAAATTAATTTAATTGACAAAAAATGCAAAATTCAAATTATTCAATTCAAATTGCGTGTGGACATACTGTACTTTTCATCCTTTTTCACGGTTTTGCGCATCCGTAAATTTAAGTTAATTAATTTTTCATGCATTAAAATATTTTAATGTTTTAGTTACCTAAATTACCTTAATATAATTGATTTTCAAGGTCTCCTACAATGTCTTCTTGTGCTACATCTCAAGATGGAGAAATACGAAGGTCAACTAAACCGGAGAAGGAAAAGTAAGACATTATGAGCCCGTTCGTGTTAAACAGTGAGATATATCTTAAATAAATCAGAAAAAAATGCTCTGGAATGATGATCATGATCAGCTTCAACTTTGTCAAATTCTGCCGATGCAGTCTTACTGCGACCGTGATATTCCTAAAAAAATACTTTGGAATCTCAATGATGAGCATCATCCTCGGAAAAAGAAACCAAAATCAGGCCAATTCAGGACTCAACTTAATTTACTCCAAACCCTCCATGGGTTTGGAGTAAATTAAGTTGAGTTTCGCGGCTTTTGCTTCAAATATCGGGGATAATAGGTTTCAAAGGTACGATAAATTCGGGGAGTACAGTCCTACATCGAAGTGATCATATGCTGATCAGTGATGAGATCTGAAACGGAAGACAGCAAAGTTGGCGAAGGAATGGAAGAGAAAGATACGGAACTCCATCATCCTCTTTGCATGCTCGCGATCATGCTTCTTCGGGGCATTATTTTCGGATATCATATTGTTTCTTTCGTTTACGGCTTCTCACATTCTATATAAAATCTTTAAAAGGTTGCCGAAGAATGTTTCTAAAGAAATTCCTATTGTACCCGAGACTTCAAAAGGCGTAGCAAAGAAAATGGTCACTATTGAGGCCTTCACTCCTTCCGTTTTGAATAATCAGGTGATTAATTCAAAATTAATAACAAAATGAAATTTATTCATCAGATTGTTGCCATGAGAAAGATCGTGAAAGTTGCTCATCTACATACAGTTCGGAAAACTAATCGACAATTGAAGGTTTAAATAGTCGTGGATATGCAATCATTTTATCATTATTCAGAATCTGAAAAGCAGATTGGAGAAAAAAGCGAGCGAGAAAATGAAAAAGCAGATTGATAAGTTGGAGGGAGATTTAGTAGCAATGAAGGTATAATGTTTTGAAGTTTTCAATTCATTGTATATCATCCAGACCATCAAAAAAGATGAGGTATCGAAATTCGCCCTGATCAACAAGGATTCACTGGACACACTTCTCAATAAGGTAGGCAAGTCGTACATAGTGCAATTACACGTTGATCAAATTGATCAAAAATCAAAATCAAAATCAATTGTTTATATACGATTTCAGCCTAATACAAGTCCGTCAGAACGTGTTCTTTTCAAGTTAGCTACTTGTCCGTCTGTGCAGTCGAATGTAAAGGCATTTAGGTATGTCGTTTATCCCTACCCTCTTTTCTTGTATTTGATTTGCTTCGGAAACGAGTGATATGAATAGTCGTTTGCGTTACAAACGCGCTAACGACGAAAATAGGCAATAAGTTACCAGAATCAGACTGGTCGATCTGAATTAGCAATAATACGCAAGATGCGCTTTTCGCTGAATGGTTACTTGCATACTATATTTTCACCTATACATATGGTTCACTAGATGATTTATATTATTAATAGTTATTCAATAATAATGTAAATGATAATTTGAGATTGAGTCATCCGGGTAGTGATGTGAGCTGCGCCTTCATGCTGCAAAGGCTCGGACTTCAATATCAAGGTTAAATGGAGTATCAAAGAAGTACAAATTGATCCTTCCGTTATAGCTCTGAGGGCAGAGAAAGTGGGAGACAAATTGAAAAAGAAGCTCAAATCGGGAGAAATATGCGACGTTTGTTATTATTTTACGAAATACATATAATAAGTGTTGTATTTAGTTGACTACTGAAAGCGATGCCATTAAAGACGAGAAGACACCGCAGGTGCGAAGTGAAATTATTCGATGGTTTATTTTTTTTCCCCCGCAGATTTCATCTGATCAACTTGAGGAGAAAAAGGAGAAGTCTGTTATTGAAAAAGTTCTTACCAAAAGTATCGAGAAGGCTAAGGTATACAATTTGGACTGGTTATTGCTGATAATTGCTGATGAATGAGTGAATTTTAGAAGGAGGAAAAGAAGACTGCTTTAACTAAAAAGAAGAAGGGGGAGAAAATGCCCGAAGCTCCGATAATAGTGAAGCCAATCGAGATAGTAAAACCAGTTAGTAAAGAGGTACGGTAGATAAATGAATGAAAGGGAGAAGTTAATATCGATTGCAGGCTGTGGTGAAGAAATTGAATCTCAGAGGAGATGAAAGTGATGAGAGTGATAATGAAATTGATGATGATGATGATGATGATGTAAGTATCTGCCATATTCCTTTTTTAGGCATTTCGGATGATTGATAGGGAAAAGTGGGAAATGATTATATGACAGATTGATATGGAAAGCGAGGATGAAATGGATGATAATTCGGAAGAAGAAGATGAAAGTGAGGAAGATAGTGAGAAGGAAGAAGGAGATGAAAAGAGTTATGAAGAGGAAGAAGAAGAGAGTGATAAAGAAGAAGATACGACGAACGATGGACTATCTGCATTCTTTCTCAATACAGGTTCGTTTCCGTATGCAGCAATCGTAATGAAAATTAGTTGTCGGAAAATAATAAGTGCACCACTCCATTTAGAGTCATAGGACAAAGGATTTGACAATTTCACTAAGTTGTCTAACACTCATATATAGATGGAACGAGTCGTGAAGTGATTACAAGTGAAATGAAGGATGTGGAAGATGATGAGGATGAAGGGAAGATGAGAGGAGGAATGAGAGGAATGAAAACGATGAGAGGGGGAATGAGGGGAAGAGATAGAGAAGGAAAAGTAAGTTGAGATATCAATTTATGATTAGAATATGAAGGAATTGAAGGAGAGAATGAATGGAGGAGATAGAGGACGAGGACGAGATGGTAATGCACAGAGGGTAGGAAGAGGAAGAGGATCAGATAGAGGAAGAGGAGGAGAAAGGGGGAGAGGCGGACAAAGAGGAAGAGGAGAAAAGATAGGTAATATTCAATCGATAATATATCTAGTAAGTGTAATAAATATGTAGATGGATCTCTCGGTTCGGTTCCTTCTCAATCTTCTTCTTCTTCGATGGGAGAACAACTTCATCCATCGTGGATTGCGAAACAGAAACAGAAGGAAATGATGAAAGCAGGCCCTTCTGGAAAGAAAATTACTTTCGATTGAATAGTTCTCCGATTGTTGTTGTTTTTGTTACAAAATATTGTTGTTGCTTATGATAAAATTGTTATATTACCTCTATGTTACATGGATTGGAATTAGCCGTTCTCAACGGTACTCCAAATATCGTACCTTATCCTTTACCGAGGTATGTTTAATCTCTGTCAATCTATCTTTATAATCACTTGAAAAGTAATCACGAAGTAAATCTAGACCGCACTCGCACTGACAATGTTCAACTTCCGTATATTTGAAAGTATTCATGCTTTCTTCCAGGTTCGAATCTACTTATTTTGTCGAGTGTCTTTTTCTGTGTATACGTAATGGGGGTAGATCAATGGATTGACTCAATGGATTGGGGTCGATTGACTACGAGAGAGAGATATGAAGAAGATAGTTCGTCACAGTTTTAACCTCTTCCCCTAACCAGTAGATCAGAGACGTGAGAGACATGCACATTGTTTACTTATTCCTCTTCCCTTCCCTCGCTTGCGTCCCTTCATTTTTGAAACAGGAATGTGTTGTATATTAATAAATTGTGTGTTGATGTGATTGTCCAGTGGTTGTCCTTATCTCATGATTGTACTTGCAGCCTTCTCCGATGTCTAACCATGCAGTGGCTGTATTGAAGGGAGAAGGAGTCAATGGTGTTATCCATCTCTATCAGAAGAATGAGAATGAATCTTGTGTCATCAAGGTACTCCCCCCCCCCTCCCTCCTCTCTGAATGAACCATTCAGGGCGAGATCAGTGGTCTGACTCCTGGTGAGCATGGATTCCACATTCATCAATACGGAGATTCAACCAACGGATGTATCAGTGCAGGTATCGTCCATATTTCAATTGGATTGATTTGAGATTGTTCCATCCTAATATTCGTAATGCCCTTAGGTCCTCACTTCAATCCATATGGGAAGACTCATGCTGGCCCGAAGGTATCTCTACATCATCAATTACTTCTCCTAATGGTATAATATTAAGGATGATATTCGTCACGTGGGAGATCTCGGTAATGTGACTGCTGATGCTGATGGAATTGCCAAATTCGAATTGACGGATAATATGGTGAAGGTATGAGTGAATGAGAGAGAGAGGTATGATGAGTACTCGATTGCAGATCCATGGAGTGAATACGGTGATTGGTCGGTCGATGGTTGTTCATGCAGGAAGAGATGATCTGGGAAGAGGAGAGGGAGATAAGAAGGAGGAATCACTCAAGACTGGAAATGCAGGGGCAAGATCTGCTTGTGGAGTCATCGCCCAAGCTGCTCCCATTGATAATTAACCAATTCATTGTTACAATTAACGAGTAATCAGATAAAGTATTCATGACGAACACGAATTATCTCGACCAAGCACAATTGTCGGAAGAATACATTATCCATATTTTGGAGTTTCAACAATATGCAATGAATTACTATTTTGACCAACATTGCTCAAAATTGACTTGTGTAAGTTCTCCTTCCCCAGTATCCCGCTTTGGCCACAGTGCAATTCTTTATCTCTCATGTAGGTTCACACATTTGTTAACCTTGCGAGTCTACACTAGAAGACGCCTCTCAAACAACCACCCTCCTATCCCCTCCTCTTGTATCTTCTCTTTTGGACTCCTTTTCTATATTATTAGTCTTACTCAATTGCATTATTTTATCGTATGTTGTGGGACAATGTATTGAGAAAGGTGAATGTGTTTTTGTGTCTTTGGTTCAAAAAGGGAGGAGAGTATAGGAGCCCTCCCTCGTTGCCCCCCCCCCCCCCCTCTGGCTACCCTCTCTTGATGAAAGAGTGAATAGGAAGAGAGAGGTTCGAGATTACTACCACTATCGTATGAAATGAAGGAACAATAATGGATTGTTCATTCCTAGTTCCATCCCTCACTACGTTGTGTTGTTGCAGAGAATAAGAAAGAGTAGAAGGAAGAGAGATGGAGAGAGAGAGACGATCCCTTCATGATTTGTGATTAGACTCATCACTCTTATACTTATATCACCAATATACTTTACCAATCCTCATATTAATCATAATAGGAGTACTTAAATTGTATGTATGAGTGTTCATGTGATCTATTCTATGCTCTTCCCTCCACTCCTTTCTCTTTCGTCTCTATAGTCCATCCTTTCTATCCATCTTCATCCTTATACTTATCCTACTTCTCACTATTCCTACCATGAATGTCCTATCATCTTATAATAGTATATTGATATAGGATTGATGTACAGTCTCGATATGTAGACTCCTTTGCATTCCCCTCTCGAGTTGTCTAGTATTCTCTTCATTCCTCACTCACTCTCCCTCGATTCTTACTATTGATCGAGGGTCTCTCTCCTCTCCTCCCCCCATCTCTCCTTCCTTCCCTCCCCCCCCCCCCCCCCCCCCCATCCTTCCCCCCAGTTTAGGGAACGACGGAGTGGGGGATAACCATATCGTATACCCATTTACCCTAGGGTAATCATAGTATATAGGGGGGGGGGGATAAGATGACCTGTCTATTGAAATACTTTTTCCCATTTCACTCCCCCACCCCTCCTCAATACTCCCTAACACCACCTCGAACCTCCCCCCTCTTTTCTTTTTATCATCAAGGGGCCCTATTTCTCTTAGTCCTCTCTAATATTAAATATGCTAACTATTCAATTAACCCTACCGAATCGATATTTGAAATATTAGTGAATGAAAAATGACTTGAGAGCTGATTCCCCTCGTTCCTTTTCCTGCTCTCTTCTCCCCCTTAATAGCTTTGAGGAAATACCATTCGATAGTGAATAAGTATTTTAATAGGACCGTGTTCATATAGAATTCTATACAACTATGACTATTCCCCCATTCTTCTCTTCTTAATTATGGTCATCGTACATTAGCCTTGGGACAAACTTACGAACTTAGCTTACGTTCTCTTATGATTCGTTTGTCCTCCATACAGTAGGTCATTTACACTTTATAATAGTATGAGTTAGTATTAAATGATTATGTATAATATAATATGTATTTAGTCTTCCCCTCTTCCTCCTCCTCCATTTTCCTCCTGTCCCTCTCCATTCTCTTCACTTCACTTATCTCGTTTCCCTTCCTTCTGATTTCCATACCCTCTCTTCTTTCTCTCTAACTATTCACTCCATTATCCTTTCCTCTTTTTTCATTCCATCTAAGGATAGTCTTCCTTCATTTATAATATCAATCTTCCCTCTCATATCTTAATTGTACCTCCTTCCTCTTCATTCTTTTCCTTCTTATCACTTCGTTCTTTCACAATCTACACAAATCATTTTTGTATTTATCAACCTCTTCTTTAATCATCAATTCCGTTAATCCATTCTATTCTTTCTCGAAGATACGACATCTTTCTATTAGCTTTCTCGATGTCTAATCATTGTTTCTCTTGTTAACAAACTTACGATTAGTCTAACTTTCAATGTCCCTGCGATATGCCTCCCTCTGTCAATTCCATACAGTTATCATACTCTTCAATTGAAAGTGGTCAGTCCATCTTTCTCTTCTTTCTTATTCTACCCTTTTCTTCCCTATTCATTCTCTCTCTTCACCCCTTCAAATCTCCTTTCTTCCTTTTTCTTCCATTTCCTTGTAATCAAATGTCTTCAGTTATCTATCTACAGTCATAGATGATTTTGATACTCTTCCTTCTCTACCTATTCTCTCCTCTTCTCCCTATCCCAACCCTTCCCCTATTCCCCCTCCTCTCGTTGTCTCTCCACTCTCTTCTCTCTCTTCGATCGATCGATTGTCTCTCTCTCCCCTCTCCCTCTCCCCATCCCCCCAATTTCCCCCCTCCCTCTCCCCTCCTTCTTCCTATACCTCCTACCATAGTCTTTCTTAGAATACCATACTCCCAATTGCAAGTAACGTATCCACTTTTCATAATGTACATGAATAGCCCCGTTATCTCCTCTCCCCTCCTTTCGTCTGGCCTTTTTTCGTTCTTTGTCTCTCTATTCTATATATCATATCACTATCCTCAGTGAGGGAGGGAATTAAGAGGATGATATGAGAAGAGGCAAATGAAGATGTGATTGTCTTTCTTACCCATGACTAAAAGTGAGGAATATTCATTGTGAGATGGTGTAATCATTGAATGGAGGAACACTTTTGATAGTGGAGATCAGTGATGACTAAATAATAAGAATCCTTTCCTTTCTACGTGAGCAATCTCATCTTAGTCGAGGTCCTATTAACTGATTATGTGGATACTACTACTACAAATGGTCTAGAGGGGGGGGGGGGGGGAGATGAGAAAAGAGAGGGGAATTTGTGATGAGAAGCATTCTTGTCCTCACTGATATTCTATGGATGATATAAGTATAAGGATAGATAAGTGTAAGAACAAATGAATCAGTCCCCTCTTCCTCTCCTTATTTCCTCCCTCATCTTCGAGATCCTCCTTCTCTTCTCTTCCATTCTCATCCTCACTCTCCCGATGGGAGAATGAGAACTCGTTTCCCTCTCTCTCCCTTCCCCTACCTCTCCCTCTCCCTCTCTCATTCCACATCATTCTTTGCTCTTGAGTAACAGTAAGGAAGAAGCACTGATTAGAATTAGTGAGAAAGGGATATTATTCATGGATGTTTTCTCTCTTTCTTTAACTTTCCTTCTCGGAGTCTTTTTTTTGAGTTGTCCGGGAAGAGGGAAGAGAGTGTGAGAGAAAGAGGCCGTTGCTACAGTAAACAGTGTGTATACTCTAAAACAGTATTGAAACTTAGTATATTATCATCCCTCCTTCCGTAACTAATAGTTTTGTTCTCAGTACAGTCGGTGTCCCATGTGGAATATCTTCCATTGCCCTCCTCTCCCTCTCCTCTAATCTATCAATATTCCAGATGGATCCGTCTCCACCATCGGATTCTTCATCGGATCTTCGACGATCAAAAAGGAATAAATTCCATTTGGATGTGACTACAATGCATTTAATTCATCCAGAAAGAGCGAGGAAACATACGAGTTCAGCCTCTCCCCTTCCACGAGAGAATAGAGAGGATAAAGGTACGAGGGGAGGGGGAGGGAGGGAGAGGGAGGTCAGTAGATAGAAGAGTCTATCTTCTTCCAGTCTCAGCACCTCCAATTCTGTTGCCACAAGTTGAAATAAAAAAGAGAAAATTGACGACTGTCGTGGATGAAGTTGAAGATGAGAATGAAGAGGAAATTGGAAAAGAGAAGAATATCGAAGTGACTCCTACAATAAGACAGGTATTAGGAAGTAAGAACAATTAAGTGAGGAACATTAATTACAGAATTCACCGAAGAAACGAAAGAGTGGAACAGGAAAAGAAAGGAATAAACCCCATAAGTGCAGGTAAGGAAGAGATTCAAAGGGATACGGTATAATTCTCTTCATCTTGAGTAAATGTCCCGCTTCTTTCGATTCGATGATCTCACTGGAAATTCATTATACTCTTCATTCATCGGGGAAGAAACATACTTGTACTCATTGTGATTACTCATCTAATTCCCTCCATGCTGTTAGAGTGAGTCCTCCCTCCCCTTCCCTCCCTTCCTCATCTCTCTCCCCTCTACAGACTCACATTAAAATGCATGTAGCATCATTGAATGGGAATATTGGGAAGAGTAGTTCATCTTCTGTTTCTCCATCTTCCTTATCCCATTGTGTCACTTCACTCTCTACTTCGTCTATCGACGTCCAACCACTCTCTATTATCGTATCTCAAGGTAAGAGATAATAGGAGAAGACAGAAGAGAGATATTCATTCTATAGATGAGTCGTCGAATGTGGATGAGGAAGAGGAAGAGTTATCTCCCATTCCTCCCTTCCTTCCTGCCAATACCGTAACCAGTGAGTTGTCTATTCGAGATACGGTAGTGAATAGATTACTGTAGAGTGAATAAATCGATGTCCATTGTATTTCAGATAGTACTCGAATCCAGACGACGTTCAATGGGAAGTATAAATGTCCCATTTGTCCTTTTACTACACGTGATAACGAAAGACTCGATCGACACAATCATGGACACTCTAAAGGAGTTGGATTCCTTTGTCCACTATGCACATTCAAGTGAGTACTGTAGGATAAGGGAAGAGAGGGGGGATACGATAGTAGAGTGGGTACGGTAATGGATGATTGATTATGTGGATATTCAGATCGGAATCAGCTGGATTCCTGAAACGACACGTAGAAATCCATGGAGTGAAGGAATACGATTGGCCTCCTCAATATGTTGGTATCTCTCCTGGAATGAATGGAATCATTGAAAAGAATGAGAAAGAAGGATCACCAACACTGATTCCCATAGGGAAAGTGTTAAAGTGAGTGGTATCTCATATCTCGAGAGGGATTAAATTGATGATTACAGGGCTGCTCACAATGCATTGATTCCACTGGCTGCTCTACAGAATAATCAATCATCGTCTCTTCTTCACTTAAGACCTTCCTCCTCTTCATCTACTTCTCTTGTATCGAATAGAATTGAAAATGGAAATGGAATAGAGATAGATGATCCCATCTCGAAAGGAAGAAAGGAGATGGCGAGAGGAAGAGGAAGAGGATGGAGAAAAGGAAGAATGGAGAAATGTAGAGAGAAGGATTGTACTCATCATACTACCAATAGAGCAAAGGCTGTTATTCATCGAATGAAGAACCATTGGAATAAGAAGGTAAGAGAAGGGGGAGGGAGGGGTGGTAATGAATGATGGATACTGTAGATTGTATCTCGTCGATTATGTGGCGAGTGTGGAATGAGATTAAATGGAGAAGGAGCAAAAAGAATTCATTGGATGAAGAATCATCGAAATATGAAATGGAATGGAAATGTATTGAAAAAATATAGAGATGAGCGATGTGGAACAAAGGTAAGAGAGATATCCAAGTACGAGAGATATGATAATGAATTATAGAATGAAGTTGATGAACTTCCTACTCTAATCAGAGAGAAGTATATGGTATGTAATTCATTTGAATGATATTCAATTATTTATTTATTTGAGTGTGATGAATGTCCTTATTCATCGAATGTTCGATCGAAATTGGATAGACATCATTCGAAACATGTTATCAGAGAGGACTTCAATGTAAGTTAATAAACGGAGAGAGGAGAGAATTGTCAAACGATTCGTTCTTCAGTGCGAATTCTGTTCATTCTCTTGTCGTAACAACGAATTGCTTCAATCTCATCAAAGAATTCATTTCTTCCGTCATATTGATAAGAATGAGAAAGAAGGAGAAATCCCTTCTACTCCAACTCCAACGATAGAAAGAATGGATAGGGTTGATAGAGTAAGTTACGGTTAAATGATGAAGAATAATAATTGATTGATGAAGGTGGAAAGTGATTCTCCTCCTGCATTGGAAAGAGCTGAATCTTCAATGGGCGAAGGAGAGGAAATGCCCGTATTGGAATCTGTTGGAGCTCCTCCTGTATTAGAAATGGAAGTTGATATGAAAGAAGAAAATGGAAAGAAGAATAAAGGAGGAAGGAAGAAGGTAAGCATTTACGAGGGAAGATAGAAGAGAATGATAAATATCCATTTTAAGGGAGATCTGAAGATAACTGAAGAAGTGAAAGAAAGAAAACCGGAACAATTGAGATTGATTGAGGTAACCTTACTCATTATCCACTCATCGCATTATTATTTTAAAGAAAGCAGTTCGAATTCGAAATGTCGGAGTGATTGGGATTAAACGAATGGGGGGAGAAATGAAGAGGAAATACAAATGTATTCATTGTCCGTTCACAGCTCCATTCATTTCTATGCTATGGAGACATTCGAGGTACGGTAGAGAGAGAGAGAGGAGGGGTGGATTACGGTAGATGGATTACTGTATTCTATTGCAGACATCATTTGTTCACATCCTCCTCTTCTTCCTCTTCACTTCATCATTGTTCTGATTGTACCTTCACAACTTCTCTTCTTCCCATCTTCTCAACTCATCTATCGATGCATGTTCAAGCGAGAGATTCCTTCCCTTGCGAATTCTGCCCTTTCGTGTGAGTATCCCCTCCCCTCTCTCCCTCTTCCCCTCCCTCCCTCCCCCCGTTCATTGATTCCATTCCAGTGGTATATCATCCTCATCTCTCGATGGTCACATTGAATGGACTGGTCATGGAATTCCTTCTATTCCTTCTATTCCTTCTCGATCCTCTCCCTCTCATGATAAATCGTACGCTTCACTTTCTATTCAATATCAGGTGTTCTATCTAATTTCCTCTATTGTAGAAATGTGCAAATGGGAGGATCGAAAGGAGAAAAACCGATTTCGTTCAATTTCATAAGTTCGCACAAGTGGATGAGACCGTCGAATGAAGAGAAGAAATTATTGAGATTGATCAATAACTGTGAGTGAACGGAGGAAGGAATAGAGGGAGGAGGGAGAGGGGGGAGGGGGAAGTGGGAGTGAATGTGTTCAATTACAGCTAAATGTTCTCGTAATCATCAATGCCCTGATTGTCCCTTCTCTGATCCAAATGAACTCATCTACAATCTTCATAAAGAAATGCATCAAGGTTAGTTCCTTCCCCTTCTCATTCCATTCCTCCTTTCATCTCAGGTCCTAAACAAGCCTTCGAATGCAATGTTTGTTCCTACTCGACATCTTCTCCTGAGGGACTCCATAATCATATCTCCCTCCATATTCCTCCAGATACAATCCCAATCAAGTCAGTTATCGATCATTCTCTCTCCCTACCGTATCCTTCTCTAGACGAGCGACAATTCGTCGTCGTCCCTCAATCGACGTCATTCCTTCTGGAATTCCTTCCTTCGACTGTTCATCGTGCAATTTCCGTACTCTCGATCAAGCAGCATTCCATGTCCATAAACTGGAGCATGCTCAGGTGATCACCCCCCCCCCCTCCCCCTCTCCCTCAATGGACTCTCTTTCAGTTGATCCAACAGAGATTGGTCACTCAGATCAAGAGATGTGCAATTGTAGAAGATGAATATAAGAAGAAGAACAGAATGAAAGCAATCACAACAAAGAGTTTGAAGCAAGTGAGTTACTGAGATGGAGAGAGAAGGAGAGACAGAGACTGATAGCCCTTCTTCCTTCCAGATTCCATGTGATAAGTGTGACTTTGTGTGCGAGACAGCATCGGCACTCATCAGACATCGTGAATTTCATGGGAATAAAGGATCATTCGAATGTCATATCTGTGATTATGCTGCGAGTACTAAACAAGTAGAGAGAAGAATAGTGTATCATGTGAGTACGATATTGAATGGATTAATTGCAGATCACTGAATTCCACATAGTGCATCATCATACGAAGAAAGCTGTCGCTCATCTTAAGAAACAGGCGATTCTCATGCCTGAGAGTACGAAAGTGAGTGATTGAGAGAAGAGAATCACTCACTCACAATCAATTTCAGATGAAAGTACCGTATACTCTCGAGGAAAAAGTGAAATTAGCAGGACAAGTCTTTCTTTGTGAATTGTGTGATAGTCAATTCCTAGAGATGAGACAAATTCTTACTCATTGGGAAGGTCAGTATCAGTCTTCTCTTTCATTAATTAATAATTAAATAATTCAGTTGATCATTCTCGACAAGGGGACGATACTGCATGTCATCTCTCTCTTGGAATGCTTCCTACCAATAGAGTTCTTACTAAAGCATAGATATTCTCTCCTTGTATATTTCGCTACATTTTAATCATTCGAGTATCGTAGTTAACGTGTAAGAAGTTTAGAATTCAAACTAGCATAGATGACACCCACAAAGTCAATAACCACAGGTAATTTTGAAGTTTGTCCACACATTGTCATATATGTATATTTTTTTACCATTTGTGTGCTCATCTCTATCGTGTATTACTCAGCAGTATCCCTCACTTCTACTAAGCCATCTCTTTCAATCGAACTCTCACTTGAGACGGTTCTCAATTCTTCACATCATCTTAATTCATATTAGTCTTTCTCATTTCCCTTTGATTTCAGTCTCCACCCAGTGAATTCATTTACTCTTCTTTGTACACGTAAGTAATAATAATAAATATGTATAATCTGAATATTTAATATCGTTGAATATATCATGCAACAAGTGGTTTGGGAAAGACACGAATGAAAATGACAAGAGCAACGAAGGACCTGGAAGGCGATTAATATGGATGGGATACTGTAGGAGTACTTACCAGAATACGAAGATCACAATAAATATCAACATGCAATCGAATCCACACGAATATGCATTACGAGCCAATCGATCACTCTGGATTGTCAAATGGACGATTGTTATATGAAAAAGTCGGCTTACTTCAACTCCCAGTTTCTCACGATTCTTATCTACATCATGTTGCATTCGAGAAAGACGCTGCCATACATAAATATTATTTCAATTTTCTTTGTGATGATAACCGTATTATCATCTTTGAGTACTCCTCCAGTCACTTGAATATTTCTCTTAAGAGATTGAGTGAGTGAGAGAAGTTCCAATGCCATTTCATCGTGTCGTTCCAATGTCAAACCTATTATTTAATCAATTCCTTCATCATCATCATCATCATCATCATTCCTCACCTTCATCATGTCTTCTCTCCTCCCCTAATAACTGCTTACGCATATCCGCCTCAATTCGTCCGTTATCCATTATCAACTCATTTTCAGCATTTCGAATATAATGTAATCATAATCTAGTATTCTTACTTGATAGAATGCTCTTGTTCTTGCTCGAAGTTCATTGGAAGACGAAGAGATTGTCGAATCTCTTACTCCATCTATCGTATCTCAAAGTATTCTCATCATAGACACAATCAGCTTAATCCCACTCACTTCTATCATTTCCAATAACTGCTGTATCTATATGTGGAATATCGGGAAATCCATGAGGTATCTTATCGAGTAGAGATATTTTCTCTTCAGAGCTCCGCTTCAATATTACTGTATTTTAATGAGTGGAAAGGATATAAAACCTTGTGATGTGCTTCAACGACTAATTTCAATTGTCTCACTTCCTTTCCATATTGCATCAATACATCTTCATCCATCCCTCTGAAAAGAGAACATTGTGTAACTGAATACGATACAATATTTTCACTCACTTTTCTTCTCTCATCTTACTATACAAGTTATCGAGTAGAACAGAGGCCGACGAAATTTTCCACACATTTTTCGCAACGTCCTTTAAATGGAAAATTCAAGTTTATAAGAAATAACTGTAGATCACCCCTCGATTCAATCTCTTCGTTCTCTCAAGTAATCGTAAGAAGAGAAGTTCTGTCTCTGTGTATACCATCTGAATAGACCAACTGAAGATGAATTTGTTGGATCTTCAAGATATTCTACGACGTTTCAACATCTTCTGTCTTTGACAACATATTCATTACACCGCAGGATCTTTATCACCGTTGGAACAAACGAGAAATAAGTTAATTCAAAGAAATCAAGTGAATAGATAGTGCAATTGAGAGAGGATGGACTTGGAAGGGAGATAATTATTGATTACTTCTTGGATGCAGCAGTCTCAGCCTCTTTCTCTCTATCTTCTTGTTCCTTGATCAATGTAGCCACTTCAGTATGACTCAATTCTTCCAGAAGAGTCTTTCCATCTCTGTGTACGAGAACAGACATCTCCACTGTAATTATATCATTCCAATCATCTCAATAATGCTATCCATTCAACATCATATCGCTTCACATAAACTAAACAACAAATACTTGAATACTCATAACAATCTCACCTTTTTCAGGAGCGAGCTTCACATCCAGAGTTTTGGAGAGAACCTGGAAACCAAGATACATGCCAACTAAAAACAAATTATCATTTAACGATATCCCCACATTCTGCGTATAATGTAACTTACCAACTAGATTGACTCAAAATAGTGTAGTTAGATGAGGTCTCGAAATATATCATTGCAAATAGAATGGATATGCTTACCTTCATAGCAAGAGTCTTTGCCTCAGCCAAAGTGGGAGACTTGTACTCCTGCTTCAGAAGAGCAACTGCTGCCTACAACAACCAAGATAAAACATTCCGAGTTCTTACTATAGAAATGGATATTAAACATAATGTTCATACGGAATGGTTGTTTCCGATGCAGGTGGCCTTCCATCCCGTGTAATTGCCAGAGGGATCGGATTGATACAGCTGATATCCGTAGTGTCTATCCCATCCCGCATACAGAAGAGACACACCGAACGGACGCTTGCCTGATATACATTAATCAATATTACGGTAACACAAATAATAAGTTAAGGCCAAGGTAATCGGAAGATTTTCGTATATACATACCTCCGACTTGAGTGTATCTCTGTTTCTGATTGCATAGATCCTGTACTAACTGCTCTACCGGCATCTCCTCCCCGTAGGCAAGCTTGTACTGTGCAGCAGACAGCCTAAATATCACACTTTTTTTATAGAACATAATTTAATGCAAATAATAGACAAATATGAAATAAGTGAAAAGGAAACAAACCTGAGATGGTTGATTAGGATATTGGCATCTGCCGTAATACCGGCCACAGTGCAAGAGATATTGTCGGAGAGACGATAGATCTTCTCTGCGAGCACCTTCAATGACACTTAATAAATTCCAACTAAATAATGCATACGACTTAGAGTAAAATAGTGAAACGTAATCATCAAGTATCTGTTGTTGTGTTAAATCTAATTAGGTGACTCCATGTGAATATAGCGCCCTCGGATAGAAAGAAACTAACGGTATCATCAAGAAGTTTGTGAACGTTCTTTTTCTCGGCAGCGATGACAATTCCATCGGAAGCAAGGATGCCAAGGCATGTTCCAGCGTGGGAAATGGCCTCCATCGCATACTCCACCTGACAAATGCCACGTGTACTTGTGAATAACACCTAATTATCCGCACCTGATAAAGTCGCCCCTCGGGCGAGAAGATAGTTGTACGACTGTCGTATCTTCGAGCCATCTGGAATATATTTGGATACATGATTCAAGAACTAATGGAAGTCTTGAAATATGCAAGGAAAGTTCATAATATAGCAACATTGAAGACCACAAGGACTATGTCAACTGTAGTAGTTATGAGAATAAAAAAAATAAAGTCAAAAAATGAAAACAAGAAGGAAATTGAACAAAAATCAGCACGATAATTTGAAATGGTGATGACTTTAGCACTATCCGGGAAATTCAAGAGCGAGAGCCGGGGAAAAGACTATTTTGAGTGTTTGAAAGACCCGGGAATTTAAAAAAAATCGGCACTTTTCCTAGTACCAAGAATCGATTTGTATTCATTTTTTTGGGTCGGGGGTGATTTACAAAAAAATGGATAAGGGAAAAGGAGAGAGTAATATCAAGTAGGGATGGAAATTCAATACCAATACCCAATTAATTGGGTGAGCGCGCAAGAGAGACGCTGCTCTCTCGCTCGAGATTGACAGAGAGTAAAAGGGATTATGCAAAAGACCCAATTAATTGGGTGAGGACCCAATTAATTGGGTCAAAAGTGAAGTATTCAACAATTTCTATCATTCTTGAGATCGTGAGATACCAGATCACTTAAAATATGTTTGATAGTAATCTAAGATCTATTGGAAGGTGCTACGTTGATAAGAAGATATGATTGCGGTTTTACGAGAAACGCTCGCGTGAAACGTAGGGAGGTTCCTCTCATTCCGCTCCAACTACAGCGGTGGCCGAGTGGTTAGGAGTGGAGGCTGGTAAGCGATAGGGCACTGGTTCGAATCCCACCGCTTTTTGTTTTTTCATGTAGTTTTTCAATATTTTTCAATTTATACCTAGTGATAATGGCATGTCCCCCAAGAAAAAAAAATTAAAACTACGTTTTGAAACGAAATTCCTGAATATTTCCTACAAATGCAGCGTGGTATACTGCACGAGTGGATGCTACTATCCATTTCTTGGGTTTGTGCATGATCACTCTAAAAAATATTTTTAATTTTTTGAAAAAAAAGTCAATACACCCAATTAATTGGGGTCTCTTTTCTCTCGACCCAATTAATTGATTATGCAAATCGACCCAATTAATTTCAATTAATTGGGTCGATTTGCATAGCCGATTTCCTCCCTCGCTCGGTATTGAATGAGAGGGAGAGAAGAGAGTGAAAAGATTGAAGTAATTTGGTATTGGTTTGACATCACTAATATCAAGGAACATTCTTATCATTGATTCCTTTGAATATTATTTGAGTTAAATAATAGCTCTGATCAGATCTGCCCGTCAATTTATCAAGATGAAATGTTCTGACAATGCTCTCTATCGTATCACTCCTGTATTCACTTTCCTCGAGACTGGCAAATCAATAGATATCAAGGTAGATGAGAAATAAGTACGGTAGTCTCTGAGGTACGGTATTATATGAGGAGAGATTGAATGAGACTGTGAAGGAGGACAAGGCAGTGTGTATTAGGGTTCTGCAAGTGAAACAATTGGGGAGACAGCGGTCAAAATAGTGATTTCATTTTCCGCTGTCTCTCCAATTATTTCACTTCCGGAACCTTACTAGCTTGTTGTGTGGGGGTGCAAGCTCGGAAAAGTGTAAAATTGAGATTTCATCAGTGTTTAAGAAGTAGTAAGAAGACAAAACCAAAGGTCCGAATAAATATTTTATAAAAACATCTTAAGTAAGCGATCCAACGTTAATTAAATCTTTCACTATTGCACCGAATGGAAAGAGATGGTTCACTATCGGATTAACAATCATCCAAATATGATAAATATACAAAGATACCCTCGAGAAAATCCATGTCAAGCGAACAAGGTACCCACTCAGAGCCTCGCATAATTATAATGGTAAAACTATTGAAAGTGCCTGATATTAAAAAAGTGCGAAGGATATCAAAACTAATAATATCTATCGATGGTTGAAGAGAGATTATCACAGACTTATAATTAAACTATGTACACTCTATTTAACAATATGAGAGATACCCATGAGACAAAGAGAAAAATTATCCCAGTCTATTATTGCTGATTTCAAGACACTCGCTGAGGAATTAACTTCTAGAATATTAATCAAAAGGGAATGGGACTACAAATCTATTCTCTTCTTCCTTTCTGGAATATCTTCTATCTTATGAATAAATGAAGAAACGGGTTCAATTCCCATCTCAGATCGGAAGAGGTCCACTTCATTAATTGATGATGAAAACCTGAAAAACAAAGATACGAAAACGATTATTGTACTCAAAATCAAACAATTGCTTACTGTGGATCTCACCTTCCAATTGATTGAAGTAGTGCGACAACTTCAGTTCTCGATAATTGGAATGGAATTTCTTGATTCTTAACGAGAGCATCGGCAAAGAGAATCTTGAGTGCCGTTCCCATTCCTTGCACTTGAACTTTACCCCACAATCGACATTTATCACATCTGAGAAAGATCAAAGATCAATATCTCAAGAAGGATCATTTCTCTTACCCAACACAATCCATAATCCTCGATATATTTAGGAATTTTCCTCTGAATTCTTCCCTCAATTCTCTAGCATTCGCTTCTATTCCAGTGAACATTTCACTCTCATTAAATGGATTAGGCATCGATGCAGCCATCTCAATTACCATTGCATATCTTGATATCCATCTCTCTAAATTGAAGGTACCTCAATCAATTCCTTCATCATTCCTCTCGTTTTCACGTCTTCTTCGTCATTTCCAGTGAAGAACATTTCTTCCTTTAGATATTGAGATGCTTTAACAAGAGCACGCAATTCCAGAAGAAATACGAAGTAGACATTCCTTCAATACAAGAAATAATACTATTCATTCAATCAAGGAAAGGGAGGAGGGGCGAATCAGAAGAATGATTCACCCCCTCCTGTTTAACAATGCTTACTTAAGTCTCTGAGGTCCTTCCCAACTCCATTTCGTTCCAAATCTTCCTTTGAACATCTCGACATTTCTAAACCAGCTTCCCTCACTACCGAATCCAGCTACAGCAGCTAAACACAAACACCATTACAACGACATTTTGGAGAATGACCAATCTTTCGTGATTGATTAGTAATAAACTAACGTGGTTTATAATTGTAGCTGGCAATGGAGATTGTAATGGCAGAGTGGAAACCAGAGATCAATCGATAGAAGACTCGTTTCTCGTAGCAAAGACCTGTGATGGATAGAATAATGAATGAGAAGGATAAGGAGGAAGTGAAGACAATTGAACGGAGGATGGAAATTGCAACGAAAGGATTGAATAAGCAGAGGGAAACTGAATAGAAGAGAGAAGCAAGAATGGATGGAAAGGAAGGAAAGACATAGACAAACGAGGAATTTGTGTTATTCATTAATTCCAATTCTTGTTCTCACAGTTGCCGCCACCATTGATTACCAGTTTGATATTCTCACCTTCTGGAGAGAAAAAAACGAGTTAGTGATTGAATGAGTATAGTATAAAGAGTAGCAACAACATTAGTACTCAAGCCATGGCAACTATAGAACTCATCAAATATACTCACCATCATTGGGATTGATGAGGAAATCCTTGTCGAATCGCATATCCGGCCTGCAATACAATAAGTATATTCACGATTCAGTATATCAGCGTCTTTCATAAGTTCTCTCTAAAAATTACGCTGACCCTAATCGTCCACTTCCCTTTCCCTAATTATATGATTGACTCACTTGAAGCAGTTCTCCTGATATATGCTCTTCCATACTCTCACTGCTGAATCTCCTGCATATCCTGTATATTTCTCTGGATTCTTCGATAGATCCACATAGTGAGCTTCCGATGAATCTTCGTCTGTAAACACATTCACAATCAAACAATAACATCACACTGCTCACACTTCAATAAACATTATAGTTTAGAGGGAGGGGAGTGGGGATATCATTTCACAAATAACGATAGGTTGCAGGAAATAAATTCTAACACAAATTGGTTCATCCGCCCCTTTTCATATTGATCTCTCTATTTTGGTTTTACACTAAAGTTAAGAAAGAAAAGGAAGCTGTATTAATCTAGTAGCTACCATCGCAATTCCACAGTTCAGACTTTAGACTAGAGAGAGAGATTAAATTGATACCATCAACTTCGCAGAATTTGAGTTCTTCCTGTAGATCATAATCATCGATTCTTCTCAATTGTGCTTCTTCTTCTCCAGTAAGTGATCGATCGGCAGTTGAAAGACTCTTCTTCTCTTCACATTTATCCTCTCCCTACAATTATTACTATATCTCTCATATTCTTTTCAATCCAAGTCCACACAATACAAAAAGATGCAATAATGGACAAGCTGTACAATCATTTCATATCTTTTTTCCCTCTCAAACATATAATTCCCCACTGGGCGTTAGTCCCTCCCTTCATGCCATCTCTCTATTTGACTTCTCTTTTCATCTCGAACCGGAACAATTCTTCGTATATCACGTCTTTACTCTCTTTTTTCTTCACTTCCGTCTTCTTCAACAAAAAAAATATACACCATAAGCATTATGCCAGCATAATTCATGTGATTGATTAGTATAAAGAAGTGAATGGACGACGACTTGGACAACCCTTCTCCATCCCCAAGTGCACTTTGTGACAACATGAATATCATGCATCGATGAATGAATGGAATATCAAAGTGAAGGGAGGGGAGAATCGATTGGGTGATCTACCTGATTAGGAGTAGAAAGTAGAGGACGAGTCTCATTCTGACGAATACGATACAACTGTAATGAGAAGGAAGGGAGAATGGGAAGGGAAGACAGAGTGAGAATCAAGTGATAGAGGGAAGGAGAAGGGTTCAGTGCATGCCATTGACTAGAAAGAACCAATGGAATAGAACATGACTTACGTGTTGTCTCAAACCCGATGGAACTTTATCATCGCAATTCTCGATTCCACACTCGCGAGAAGCACATTCTCTATCGTCACTCCAGAACGGACACGATTTGTCCATATTAACCTCAATTTATTTATATATTACGAATCTAAAAGACTAATTACTTATATTAGGCAACACAATCATCGTTTTCAATTGTCAGACTGCAACCTAACCGTCTACCTGTGAAAGACATGTAATTACCTTGAAGTATCTGAAGAAATCCCTCTTGAGTAATTTGTGTAGAACGGGATAGAATTTAGCATTGAATGAGTCGATAGATGAATGGAGACATGAAGAAGCTTCTACTGATTCTCCTATCTAAAAAGGAATGCTTCAATTATGAATATATAAGAAAGGATGACTCACCTTACGAAAACAAGCATGACCATCCTCGAATTGAGAATTGACTAGAGGAAGAAAAAGAAAGACAACCCATCCCGAGAGGATCATCATAGTGAAATGAGTTCAACCCACTTATTCGTCCTTTCCCTCTCTGACGTTTCCTTAAGCACTACAGTATTCGGTGAGAATACACAGGGAAAGCGGTACGAGAGTATAGGACACGTCACATAACGAGAGAGGGAAAGATATGGAATATAGAGGTGAATAGGGTGAATTACCCGTAAACCAATCAAAATAGCTGAATGGTGCGCTTCAAAAAGTTCATTCATTCATTCAGAACTGTTCACAGTTTTCAGGCTTCAGGGAGTACAACAATAAATGATAACATATACTCAGGGAGCATAGTGGGATATAATGTTAATACAACAATAAAAAGGTTATCATACTGGATCATGATTAGCAATTAAGACTTCTGTAATATTCTAGATAATCATAGGAAGATGAGGATGAATTATAAATGAAGAGATTACAGATATCCCTTATCCATTTTCACATCCAAGAAGAAAGACGTCTCAGGCACAGTCGGTAGATATGCGTCCCATCTTAATATCACTCTTCTTTATAAAACATTTGTTTTCATTTTTGAGTATTCAAAATATAAAAGCTAACGTAGGAAGAATGGAAGAAAGACGATTGAATTGAGTCTCTGGGTTAAATTTCTCCTTAGGAAGAACTGCCAGTGCCTGTGCGACAAGAAATTCGGATTGCCACGGAACAATATCCCCCGATATTCATTAGAAATGGATAAAAAAATAAATGTCTTCTAATTCTGTATTTCCTCACCTCGAATTGTATCTTGACTCCATCTTGAGAGTAGCATGGAACGATAATTGCCTGAGATCAGGATACAGTTCAAATTACATCGATAGATTCAACATAAATCAGAAAAATAAAATAACAGACTGCGTATATAATCTTCTCATTAATCTTAGAGGAGTCGAAGTGTTCTTTCTTACAGGAAACAACCAACTGCTTTCCTCCATGCATCGAATATTTATTCGAGATCAATTTGATATCCTGTCATCATAAGATTAACATTGTATTTCTAGAAAAAAAACATACAGTAAGAGATTGATTAGCTATGGAAAGATCATCGATGAAGCATATATCAAGAGGCATCTGTGACTCATTCTCAACTATTTCCTGTCGACTGTACGATATTTCCTTTACTTTCCACTTTCCGGTTCGAGTAAGAGAAGCAGAGAACATCACAAACTTAATAACATTTCAATCAATAAAACCCAAAAAAACGAAAGCCATATTTTTTTATCTTCACTCACCCCACATCGCGAGTCGAAATCTCTGTAAAAAATAAATTAGTCAGCCTTTAGAACAACTTTTCTCGATATCGATCCATATGGTACGGTCCAACTAACCTGTGCTTCTGTTTGAGTAGTCTAGTACATGTGTGATCAAAGCTGAGTAGACCCGTGTGATCATTCCTGTATAAAAGTGTCAATTATTGCATCGGATAATTACAATGGATATTGGGATAAAGTATTTCTCTCACCATCCGATCCATTTATCAGGTTTTTCAGTATCAGCAGGATGATGAATATAACCGAGAAGAGCACATCCTTTGAAGATTATCTCTGATCTCTTCACAATTTTGACACTTTTGGCAGATTCTGGCTGAGGGATTCCATTCAACTGAAATTCAATTCAACTAAGCATTCGTAAGACATTATATGAAGGGATATAAGAAAGGAGTTCGCAGAAAGGAGAGTGCAATTGCCATCCCCCGTTCAAATATATTATTATTAGTATCTAGTAGTATTACGCGAAATGACTTACATACGAGAATTTCAATGGAGAACTAACGATTCCCTTCACATATTGCTCCACACCACCTTCACATCCTATTATGTCATTTTTCTTCACATGGAATAGTCCAATACGTCGGGAAAAGTAGAGAACCTTCAACAACGATTCACAAAATAGGAGAAATATATTTAGTATCTCACGCAATCAGGAGGAGTTTGCTTGAGACCTTCAGCTGCAAATGCGCTAATTACGAAGGGGTAGTCTTCTTTATGTAGAACTTCGGGACTGCTTGATAACGTTTTTATTTCGGTGAACATAAACTCGTGTCTTCTAGCGAAATCCAAAGACTGAGGGTCATTCGTTGTCTCATAAGTCGCGACGTTTGCTAAGAAAGTGCCATTATCAGATGGAGCGTAATTAGCTTTGTGCTCACAGATCTGTATGAATTCAAACCTTTTCCTTCAACCTTGACGTCTTCTACATGTACGTCGATATTTTCCGCTAAAAAAGATAACACTATAAAAATAATAGTGAAAATGAAAGCACCTTTCTGATTTCTGGTCTCCTCGAAAAACAAATCGTACATTTCCGCTGAACAAAAGCATTCACAATACACACATATATAACAGACTTACATAGTAGAACGAGCCGACAAGACTGATTGATTTCGTTCTTCTCAACTAGGCAAGGCACCTTACAATTAATGTAAACGGAATGTGCAGGTTAAACTGACAATGTCTCATACCATAATTGTGCTGTTTGATGTACACTTCCAAAATCTCAGAACTTGGCATGTCTCGGCGTCGATACAGGACGCGTTCTTGTTGTCAAATTTGAAGCAAACTAAGATATAGACAACTTAGTAAATTTAATGCTTGAAGTGGAATCTCACCTTTGTCGTGATCGTCATAATAACAGATTAAACCAAGGAATGACATCCTGAAAAAATTTTTAAAAGATACAAAACCAATAGATAAAAAATGCCGAGCTGGAAAAGAAAAAAATTGAAAAATCGTTAAGAAAAAATGAAAAATTCGATAACTGTACTCGCTTTCGTGTTGAGACCAAGACAACATGTTAAACTTTTGAAATGACTTAAACGATTTACCTTAAATCGAGTGTTTAATTTTTTCATGGTTGTGTAGCAATGATTTTTGCGAGCTATATCTGATCAGAAAAGTCGAATTTGTTCTCTAATCAGCGATCTTCAAAACTATTGTCTTGTACTTTTCTTGGCAGGAAATGTTCAAATTCGTTAGATATATTTCGTTATCTAGTTTAGAATATTTTATCATATATATTAGTGATAAATAATACAGCATAAAGGTAGGAGATGAGTGGGCTCGAATTGGATAGTCACTGGCATGAGTTGATACTGCACGAGATAAGCAATCAAGTAGAATCACAAAGAGAAAGCAAGTGAATAGAGACTGATACGACCAGAATTGTGACCATGCCACAAGAAGTGAAGAGCAAAAGAGATATACACAGATGGGACATCACAAGCTGTCGTCTAGTCTACCATTAAGTTATGTTAGAGAAACAATAGGATTGGCACTGGATAAAGCACTCCCTATCAATGAGGGATTTGAAGGATGGAATGGTAAATTAGCGATGTTCGAGGATAGCCAATCTCTCTTCAAGGAGAGATACTTTAGTGAGTAATTGATTGTATTCTGATCGTGATACCCATTGTGATTGATTGGAATCAAGTGAATCGGGAAGAGTCTAAAAAGAAAAGATTGAATTGAATGAATTGAAGGATGACTTACTGTATGGGAAGAAGAAAGGATAGGAGTGGGAGTACCAGTTGATGAACGAGATGATGAAACTATAATGAACTGATTATGAGAAGAGAGGAGAGAATGGATATACCGATGGAAGAAGGAGTCTCTTTCTCCTTCTCTTTCTCTCTTGATGAAAGGGATGGAGATACAGATAGTGCAGTAGGAGATAGACTCATCGATGAACCTTTATTCAACCATTATCATATCATACTATTACTGAAATAAACTAACCAACAGGAGCAGGATGATCATTGATAGTCATTTCACTACGAGTCATTACTTCTTTCGAGATTGCCTACAATTCATTCATTGGATTGATTGAGTGTGAAAGAGATGGAATAACTAACATTGAATTCCGATGTCTGAGTAGGGAACATACTCACTGGTCGACGAACACCACACGGAATCTATATCATATCTCTCTCTTTATTTCATTCTATTCCCATACCTTTGGTCTGTTCTTAGTAGGATGAGATAGAAGAGGAGTCTCTTTATCAATTACTTCTCCATTATCACTCGTCACTCCTTCTGAATTTATCAATGATATATTTTCAACTTTTTCATTGTCGTTAGCCGTCATGAAGGGGCTTATCTCACAGATTAACGATTCTTTCTCTTCTTATGACAATATGTGATATGGTCTCTCACCTTGATCAATCTTCGTTGTACTCTTCGAATGAGACGAACAATTGGGACGAGGAGCCGATGGATTCAGAGAGGAAATATTAAGAGACTGAGAGAGAGAGAGAGAACTCATGATTAGAATATGAATTAGAATTGAATTGACTCACTGCAAGAAGATTAGCTTGTTTATCTTTGAATGAAGAGAAAGGAGGTTTGATCACTTCCTTCTCTCCTTCCTTCACTGTATTAGAAGGAACTGAAGAAGTCACTGAAATACCATTGCTCATTTCGCATTGGCAATCTACATCGATATAGTGTATACCAACATTGAATACTAAGAGAATACTAGGAGAGTAAGTGCAACTATCATGGTTCTTGAGTCAAGTAGTTCGTTCACTTTTCTCTCTCTTTCGAATGACTCACATGGAAGAGTGGAAGTAGTAGAGACTGTAGAAGGAGTGAGAGATGGATTAATACCACTTCCACTCATAGTCATCTTCCATCCCGGTGTTACACTACCAATACAAGTAGTAGTCGTAGTAGTCACTCCATTACTAGGCCCTCCCATACTCTTCCCTGGTTTAGCTGGTACCTGAATGGATATCTCTGTGAGAGAGGGAGAGGGAAGGGGGGAGGGGGGAGGGGGAGGGAGAGACGTACCTGTGGAGGGAGAGGCATAACAGAGATAGCACCGGGAAGAGAAGCAGGAGGTCTATCGCCTACTCTTCCACATGGAATATTCGATAGAGATGACATATTGGAAGAAGGATTAAGAGGAGGTTGAGTTGATGGACCATTGCTATTAGAAGATGTTCCCATTCCAGATGATGACTTAATCTTAATTATACATATATTATTAGAGTGGACAATCTTCATTTCACTACAGTATACATTTCCATTTTCTTCCTAATATTGAGCAATTTTCAAAGAATAAAAAAAGAATAGTTAAATAACTAACAAGTGTAACGAAATTATCGGGGAAAAGTCCTCTTCTTCCATCAACTTCTCCTTCATACCATCCACAATCCGTTGTTCTCTTCTTCACTACCCATACAGTCTCACCAACCTCAAACAATATAACCTTTCATTTTTAGTAACAATATAACATTAGTAAAGAATCATCACTGGCTCTTGTTCACCACTAATCGAAAGTCTATAAAACTATTTCCAATACTACAATTTAATATGATGCAAAAAACATAATTCAAGTATACTTCTTGCTTACCTTCAATGACAATTCATCTTCGTGTTGGGCTTCGTAATCAAAAGTGACACGAGCGAATTCTGAATGGGGAATTCATTTAATACCATCCGTAACAGATTCGGTCAATTTCGAACATCGATCGAGTGTCCGAACAAACTAATTGAAAGGACCATTATTCAACACTTTGGTCGATCTTTGTTCGACTTGTTCGATTAAATCCCGTATATCCATCTAGTCGCTCAAATGTATCCTCTTCCCTTGATTCGCTTACCCTTCTCTGGCTCTTCCTTCGATATATTAGGAGGTGAAGCAGAGATAGAAGGAAGTGAATTGATAGATGAGAGTGATGAGAGAGAAGGAAGAGAATTATCTTCCTTTCCCTTCATCATTTCCATCCCCGATATCCTTTTCAGTGTATTCGGAACTTCTCCTGCAATCCATTCATTTTTTTGTATTCCTCATTCCACGAGTTAATTAGGACCATATGCGCATATACTCCATTTGAAGTACCCCCCCCCTTTTTTATATATATGAGGTCGCAATCTCAGGGGAGAAATCACAAGTACAAAGGTGGTGGTGATTCATGATAATCATAAACAATTTACAATTTCTGAAAAACTAGGCAACAGAAACGAGTTGTTTCTGTAGCTGAGTTTATGATACCATGAACAGATTAGGAATATACCCCTCCCTCGATAATGAGATATTATAACTGACCAATAGGAGCAGCCGATCCGTCTGATTTCTTAAGAGTAACGTATTGCTTATTCACTCCACTCAATCCCAATCCTCCTTTCGGCCCTTCAATTGATACATTTATAGAATATTCAATATAACAAGATGGAAATATATCAATCCAAAATGAGAAAAAATCACTGGGAAAAGAAAGATTATCTAAGATAGAAAGAGAAAAGAAAGAAAAGTGGGTAGGAAAGAAGAGAGAGGGAGAGAGAGGATTACAATGGATAGTGTCCCTTGATGGGAAGACATTTCAGAAGACAAGAGAGTGACAAAAAGAGAGGTTCCACCTCCCCCCCCCCTCCCTCTCTCTCTCCCATGTGGGTTGTGTTCCATTCTACACACTGAGTGCGAAACGAGAAAAGACGAGATAGAGAGAGAGAGAGAGAGAGAGAGAGAGAGAGAGAGAGAGAGAGAGAGAGAGAGAGAGAGAGAGAGAGAGAGAGAGGAGAGAGAGAGAGAGAGAGAGAGAGAGAGAGAGAGAGAGAGAGAGAGAGAGAGAGAGAGAGAGAGATTCATATGGAGATGGAGATTCTCTCTGACCACTATGCTCTCCAATGCTCTAATTATGTCTACCAACCATGCATTAGCTACAATTTACAACCTTCAAGAAAGACAGAGAAGAGAGCGAGAGAGAGACGAGGGAAGGACAGTGTATGTATAAATGATAAACAGCAGTCCTCAATTTTCTGTAAATTAATAAAAGTAACTAACTGTATACTTCACAGTAATTGGTAGGATACATTCCACTTTGTCCCGTTCTTTCATTCTTTCCTCTATTCCATCCATCTTCCACTGGCTTCATTATCTACAATCGTCAAACGTATTTCCCACTTCAAATCAATAAGTACAGTAATTTATCGTACCTCAATTATATCATTGACTTCTAGATCGAGTTCATCGATTTGTTGTGCTTTGTATTCGTACACCACAATGTGTAACTGCTTCTCTGTAATTATTATCATTCCTCTCAATCAATTCCTCAGTATTACTAAGAAGGAAATCATTCATAACGAACAAATCCAATAAAAGAAGGAATAAAATATAGACCAGGAGAAGTTAATCTTCCAAATCATCTTCGGTTTTGAAATTTTTTTAGGCGATCTTGAGAAAAGGGGTTGTTTTATTACGAAGATGATGTGACAAACGCAAAATCTTCAAATCTAACAATTTGTGTAATGTGCCTTGCATCCAGGTATCTTACCAAAGATTGAAAGACTCAATTTGAGTCCAATCGTCCAGTGAATATTAACTTACTAGGTTCTGCCAATTTGAGAATGGGATCTTCAACTTTGGAGAGTCGATTCACCATCTTTGCGACACTTCCAGCCATTGGAACTTCACTCTGATAATATTATATTCCTTTCTAATACTTACTCCTATTCAAATTTAGTTTCTCCCACCCGTTCATTGTGATGCTTTCCCTTCTCAATCTCATTCAAATACAGCACGAGAATATATTTGTGACGAGGGAAGAGAAATCGATAAGAGAATAGTAATGGAATGGATACTCACTTGAACTGTAGTGGCCATTGCTTGTCAAGGGAGGTGAAACTCCCTCGAATATTGAGTCAATCTGGAATGGATTCCAATGACACTCACACAAGATTCACTAGTGAGTAATATGAACGAGAGGGTTCAATTTGAGAAGTGAAGAAGAAAAGGAGAGATAAGCACACGTATAAATATTAGTTGGCACAAGGGCCATTGATTGGAATAGCGAAAAAGAACCTGTCGGCATAATAACACTTGTAAACAAAGTATCATAAGCAAGAATACAGAACACACCAAAGCTATTTAAGATCAGGATTTTGCTGCAAATGAGCGATATATGCCAAAGAACATTATTCCATGTTTTATATGATGAATTAATATGTAATTTACCTACATCAAATATATTTTCCTATATAAACTCTTACTAAAGAATAGCAATCGACAAAACTGGGAATCGTGTGAAGGCTAAGGAATAGAGAAGAGATGTGACTCATCTGTCTCTCTATTTCTCCCACCGTTCCATTTGAATTGAGTGATGTTTGGGTATCGACAAACTAGTTCCCGGGGCTATGAAATATGCAATTTTCAGCTCCTATTAGAATAAATAAACAAAATAAAGCGATTCATAATTAAATTCAAGTAAAATCAAGCGAGTTAACACATCATGGAGCAAAAGATATAATGCACCCATATAATATCGTGGCGCGTACTGATTTGGAGTTGAAAAAACGCATAATAAAAATAATTTAATAATGCAAATCGATAAATCAGCTCTCAATGAGTACCATAGATGGCCCTCGTAAGTGAGAGATTTTAGTACTGTACTAAGCAGAAAATCGCGATAACAAACTGACTTTAAAAATTTATAAGAATTTTTTTGAAGAGTTTTGAAACGGATAAGCTATTTGTTTCGTTCACACATTTTTTATATAAAAAAATATTACAATTATTATAAAATAAGAAAGTAGCCCAATGACGATAGAACAGATGAAAACCAACTGTCACATTTGAAAGTTTGTATGATTCATGTAGGATCGGAGAAATGGCAATGACACGATGAAGAAAATGAAAATGATCACCAGAAATTAAGTGACATCTTCAATGTTCCATTCTCATACCAATCTGTACCAATCTCATCATCGGAAAATATTTGTATCAGCAAATAATTAAATTCGACAGAAAACGTTATGGTAAATGTGCGATGAAGTGAATGAAATACTTTATGAGTGACCCGTACAATGGATACATTGGCAATAACTATCTACTTCTCAAGTACAAGTTGACACCCATCGATGTTGAATACATTCATTGCATTGAAGTTGACAACACCATACGAATTGACAGTCACATTTGTATCGATTCACTTCATGAGTTATCTGTAATTATGGATGATTGAATGGTTATCTCTTGAGAGTAACGAACATTGAATCCCCTTCCACAACATAATCGTCCGCAATCTCCTTGAGCATGTGTTTCATTCCTCCATCCACATACTCTGAATTATAAGTTACTTCCCCTCTGTATATCAGTACTCTACCTTGGTTTCTCTCCTCTCACCGCACAATGATCAGGAGAAGCTTCTAAGAAGAGTAAATCATTGTTCCTCAATTTTCCTTCGTCAGTCATCACTTTAGCCTTGTGATATCTGAATGAAGATATTAGTGAAAGAGATATTGGTATTCCCTTACTTCTCAATGAGATGTTTTGTGATGGTGGTCATACTTGCAGGTTGTTTCCAACAAGTCTTCTGTTGACAACTACCCGATACACCATGACACTTACACAGAGAAGTCAAAGTCTTCTTTACCGCCTATAAAGATCAAAGATCATTCCTCTCGAATCTATCGCTAACTAACCAATCTTCCAGCCTTCAGATTGTGCTTTTCTAGTTTTCTCAATGCAGAATTCGTTCCTCCACTCGTCCTTGTTAACATCTTTCTCGAAGTGGTTATTCCATGCTACAATATTATCTCCTCTTTTCCCCATTTCTATTATTGATTAAATGGACTCACTTGAACTCCCGCACTACATCCTCCCCATTCCCAATGTTTCCCTGCTTCTTCCATTTCCTTCGAACATTCACAATCCGATAACCATCCCTACAGAGATCAAAGATCAATTGAGTGAATGATTCAATTGATTACTTGAGCACAAGCAGTGGCAACAGCCCATGCTGATCCTGCTGAAGAGAGTGCCCATACGAGAGCGGATTCCTTATAACCTGCATTCAAGAAATTGAACACATTCATTTTTTCTAGTAATCACCGTATTTGAGTAAGATTGGATCATGCATAATATCTTCCGTTTGAGAGCAATCCCAAGGAAGAAATCTGAGAAGGGATAAATACAGAATGGAATGGACTAATTGTGTTTCACTTCATTCGTGAGGAACATTCATTCATTGCATCTTTGATTCCTTCATAAGCTGCGATGGCAGTCGATGGTCTTGTTCTGCATTCTACTCGAATGTGACCGAATAATCGAGATAGAAGAAGAAGATTAGGACAACCCTTAAAGACAATTAACTAACGGAGGAAGCATTTTGATAGAAAATATGCAAAGAATGCCCTCAAATCAATCGATAATCTCTGGTTATGTATGTGGAATCAGCAATAGAAGAACTAGTCAGATCAATGTTGTATCAATGGGATATGACCAATGGAGCACACCTTCCTTTCGTAGTACAAGTTTGTCTTAGTGAGTGGTACTCTCTCTCCTCCCCCTCCCCTCTCTCATCTTCTCCCTTCATTCCACTACAGTAACGATCTCGCATAAAAACAAGAGAAAGAATGACATTACCCTGATTGCTTCCCTTTTCATGCGAATGGTTATTGATTATACAGAATGTTAGAAGGAAGAAAGTCTTTGAGTGAGTAAGAACAACTTTGAATGGAGGAAGGACAGTTTACGATCTCAGATGAAAAGAGAAGAAGAAAGATGGGAAAGTGAGTCAACAATCTTGAAACTCCTGACTATCTTGTAGATTAGAGTAGAATAGATCAAGGAAATGCAAAATCGATATTCAAGTATTTAATACCGCACTTGTAATAATTTGATTGGAATGGGCGGTCGAGTTGGCATAGGAAGAGAAGGAGGTGTCACTCCATTACATACAGATATTATTAAGAAGAGAAATACATATGTCCATCGAAAATGGAAGAATGGAGTACTGTAATGGGTAGATTAAGAGAGAGAGACGAAGAGAGAGAGAGAGAGACTTACTACTGTCGATTGGATGAAGAGTCTTCATCATTATGAGAGACATCCTGTGGGGGAGAAACTACCGTATCTCGTGAAGAAGAGGGATTACAGTACTCATACAATTGATTACGTGATGGAAAGGAGTACGGTAGATTGATTGAGTGAAGATGCATAGAGACGAACCAACCACAATTGGGGAGTATAAAACGGGAGAGAGGAGGGAAGAAGAGAGGGAAAAGGGAGGAGATCTTTCTCTCATTTCATTCCATCTTTTACTACTCTCTCTTACCGTAAGGAGGAAAGAGAGACCACTCCCCTCAGTCTTTACCATCACTTTTGTCCTTGCAATCCATTCAATCAGTCTTTTTATGGGATTAAAAGTGAATCGAGGTCTCAGAAACAATGGCTATTCGGGTATTCCTAGATAGAAAGACGGTCGATCGAATCTTCCGTCGTCGATATACCAAATCGGAGTTCTTCTGAATACACGAATACTAATGATGATTGTATATTCATTTGACTAACTTATTTCGATATTTCCTATCTCGATTCTTCCTGTAACACATTCCAACTTTCATTTCAACTCTATTCGATCTTCTCATTCTTCGTGAATTCCATAATGATTCCCTCACTCTTCAATATTTTTATTATATTCATTCTTCAATTGGGAATACCTTCCAAGAATTGTCGATTCATCGATAACTCTCAATTGACAACACTTTTCATCACAATCGTAAGGGGATTCACATGAACAAGAGACGGAGGTGGTAACTTTCTGAATGGATTTCTAAAATCTTCATTAATTTCTCTCTTACCGTTCTGCCCACACTAATATTATGAAGAATTATTTCTCTTAATCTTGCAGGAACAACGCACTCGTACTGATAGTCGATCAATTTACTTAATGCCAATTCTTCTTCTCATAGGATGTTCTTCTTCTCATAGGACCAACCGTGTCAATTTGAGAGCATACGGTAGATTATGACTTCCTTTATAATGGATACAAGGATTCCAATAGAATCCATGAGGACGACCATTGATTGCACCCTTTCATTCATTCTTTACTACTCAATCAATTCCAATTTGACCTACCGTATATCGATTATCACACGAACATTTCTTCAATCTTCCTTCAGCACAAGCCTCTGCAATCGATCGAACAGCAAATGCTGTTGTCAGACTGATAAGAAATGAGAAATCTCGAGTATCTGAGCAGAGGTACTGTAGGGGTACTGTAGAGATGATAGGAATACCGTAGGCAGAGATAGTAGTGAAGAGGTCTGCATAGGGACGACCAGATTGATATGAACATGTCAGCTTCTCATCTTAATTGATCTTTGATCTTTCACAAGTGATGGAGTTTTAATTCACTTTTCTCTAATCCTGACTGTTTGCAAGAAGAAAGAGCGGAAAGAAGAGATTCCTTGAGAACGAGGGGAAGTTGAGGATCAGATGATAGCAATCGATAGAGACGAGGAGGAAGAACTATTCTCAACTGAAATCAATTATCGTATCTTACAACTATCTATGCAATGATCAAAATCGATACCTCTTGTATTCTATTCTTCATCCAAATAACTTTCCACCAATGAGGTTCTTTCGGAATGGGTTCATTGAACAATTCATTTGTAGAAACAGATGGAAGTATAAATGGGAAAAGGAGAAAGAAGAGAGGAGTCATAAGAGAAGACAAGACGAATGAGAAAGAACGAGGGAGTCTCACTCCTATTCATAACCATTCCCACTTCCATTCATTACTCAACCTGCCAACACATTTCGTCACCTGCGAATTTTCAAAGCTCGCTAAGTCGCGAAATGATTGTTATGGATGGCATTGAAACGATTTTGTAATTATGATTGATATAAAGAAAATTTAATATCAGGTCAAATTACAAGGCACATTAAAAAAGAGAATATTTTAAATATTTATACAGTATAAATTATACTGATATATATTTTTTCCAAATAATTTGTATATGTATCTGAATGATCTACAAATTTCGGAATGTGACTTGATAACGTACCTGACACATCGATCCCTTATTTGAACTTTTCTTGAATGGTTACGGTAATTTTCCTTTTTTTTCATTTTAAAGTTACGGCTTTGCTTTGGTTCTCATGCTTTGTTATTTTGCGATGTATTATACGTGATAATTGTGGTTAATTCCATGCACTTCAGAATGACTCGGACGGTGACCAAAACCCTCGTCAAAACCGCGAGAAAGAGGGTTTTGAAATCGGAAGTAAAACCAGAAGAGCAGAAAGTATGTTGCTTTTGTCTCATTTATGTTTTTAAACTGAGTTAATTAACCGTTTCTAAAAGATTGATGACGCAAACGGGACGTTGAACGTGAAAAGCGAAGAAATCACCAAGGAAGAAAAGGAGCAACCAGATTATTATGATTCCTCTGACGAAGAGGTTTGTTACACTTATAATAATATTTTATAATGATTCAACCATCGTTCAGGATCTTCGTAATACAATCGGAAACATTCCCGTACAGTGGTATGACGATCATGATCATATCGGGTAAGTGATACAGTTAACTATATTAAGAATAATATCGATTGTGGCTATCTAAAAAACTTGATTATTATCAGGTATGATCTTGATGGATCGAAGATTGACAAACCTGCTGCAAAGGGAGAAATTGATGCGTTCTTGCAGAAAATGGAGGATCCTGATTATTGGTGAGATTATTTTTTTGTGAATTATCTATCGTGACACAGATTTTCTCAAACATGTAGATTTATGCATTTAAAAAAATTCCAGGAGAAAAGTATTAGACAAGCAGACTGGAAAGGAAGTCGTATTGTCTGAAGAGCAGGTAAGAATATTTATTAACTGTTCATTAACCATATTCTTTAAGATCGCTCGAATTCATGCTCTTACATCTGGAAAGTGCCCTACCATTGGATACAATCCATATCAACCATTCCTCGATTTGTACTCTCAGGATACTTCAATTCATCCTATCGATAATAGAGAGGCTAGAAAGAGCGAGTAAGAAAATGTATGATTGAGTGGTTTTAATGTATATCGTTGAGGTTTACTCCTTCAAAGGACGAAATGAAACAAGTGGCGAAATTGGTGTATGCAATCAAGATGGGATGGCTGAAACCAAGAAAACCGAAAGAGCCGAAGAAGAAACCTGTTAGTCTATCAAATCATGTTTAGAAATTAATTATGTACATTGTAGGCATACGATTTGTGGTCGGATGAAGGAGAGGAGAAGAGTCATACTCGTAGTGAAATGTCCAGACTGAGGCAACATATTCCTGCTCCCAAGGTTTGTTTATTATAAATCCATCAATACTTCAATATGCCATGTTCCCTTGAAGATGAAACTGCCTAATCACGTAGAATCATACAATCCACCAGAGGAATATCTATTCACTGAGGAAGAACAACAGAAGTGAGTAGAATGGAATAGTTCAGTACGTGATAAGACTGTTAATTATAGATGGGAGGAGGATGAACCCGAGGATCGTCGTATTTCATTCGTTCCCAAGAAATACGATTCACTTCGTCGTGTTCCTGCATGGGATAAGATGGTGCAAGACAGATATGATAGATGTCTCGATCTTTATTTGGCACCTAGACAAATGAAGATGAAGGTACATTTGGTATACTAGATAAGTAATGGAATAATGAATTGATGATTACAGCTTCAATTGAAAGATCATACGGATCTTCTTCCTGATCTTCCCAATCCCAATGATCTCAAACCATTCCCCACCAATCTCGCTTATGTAGGTCACATTTATTCTATACAATAATTTCTTTGATCTTGCGATCATTGTAATTAATAATTTGAATGTATTAGATCATTCCTGCTCATATTGGTCAAGTGCGAGCTCTATCCTTTGAACCATCTGGAACGGAAATCGTCGCTTCCGGTGGTGAAGATGGAGATGTTAAATTATGGAGTATTGGAACTGGAAGATGTGTCAAGGTATTCATTAACATTATTCTTTTCTCATTTATACGAAAACATAGTGAAAATGGCAAAGTGAATAAGTATAAAATATTGAAATTGCAGACAATTTCTCTTGGTTCTCCAATTACATCTCTTGCATTCTGTCCTAATCGTGAGAAGAATCTCATTGCTGTTGCTATTGAAGGAATGAAGGTATCTGTTTTTAAGATTCATTGAGCTTCATATTTAGCGTCTAGAAACACATTTTCAAATAGTAGTAAGAGAATAGTCGAGAATAAGAAATCAATTTTGCCCGATACATATTTATTTGTGATTAGTGATAAAGTATATCGTTATAACCAGGTGTATCTCATCAATTGTGAAGTGGGCGATCGTCTTCAAGTCTCTGCTACTGCTGCATTTATCAATCAACTTCCAATTGGAGTCAATGAGAGCAAGGTTATTTTTATTATCCATTCACATTTAGTTCATTTTGTCATTGCAGATTGTATGGAAGAGAACTGAGAAGAATCACGGTCGAATCACACTAAATATGAACACCGTTAGTTCATAATATTCATTTATTTTACCAGAATACTCGTATTGCGACGCCAACAGTAACCCCTAGTCCCAAGTTTTAGGCACTTTCGATTCTTATCCTCTCCTAGACCAGAATCATAATATAGAGTGATTGTAATTGCAGGAGATTCGTCAAGTAGTATGGCATGCGAAGGGAGATTACTTGGCCACACTTGGAAATGTAGATGTTCCTGAGGCAGTTGTGATCCATCAATTGAGTACTGCTAAGAGTCAGACACCATTCTCAAAGAAGAAGGGTCTCATTCGATCAATTGCTTTCGCTGTTACCGTACCTCATATATTCATTGCTACTCAGAGACACATCAGGCGAGCCATTCCCTCTCTTTTCCCCTCTTATATAAGGTCCTTGCAGAGTGTACGATCTTGCTAAATGTGGACTGGTAAAGAAACTACAGGCTAATATGCAGACTGTATCCATTATGAGAACTGATAATACTGGAGAGGTCCGTTTTTTTTTCCATTTTTTATTCCTCTTAAATGGGTGTGTACATGAATTCTATTTAGAATTTGTTCGTGGGTGGTCTGGATCGTCGATTCTCATGGATGGATCTCCAATTGAGTACTCGACCATGGAGAACACTTAAACATCAAGCATCTGCCATTAGAGATATCTCGTACCATAAGAGGTATCCCCTTCCCCCCTGACCTCTTGTATCTTCTTCCTCTTCAGATTGCCTCTTCTTGCTACAGCAGGAGATGATCAACAATCAGTTGTCTATTATGCTAAGATCTATACCGATTCATTCAAGGATAACGAGATTGTTCCTGTCAAGAGACTTGGAGCACATACGAAGGTAAGAGATGGAGAAGGATAGAGGAGTCACTCATTGTATCTCTATTCAGTTGGGTGATCAATGTGTTCTATCATGTGAATGGCATCCAACTCGTGCATGGTTGATCACAGGAGGAGCTGATGGAAGAATTGCACTATTCTCACACTGACCCTTCTACCTTTCAATTATTATATACTCAATTCATCGTTATCCTTTATATTTCTCACCGTATCATCCTAATTGTTTGACTGTTAGGTTGTTGTCTGTTGTTTTGTGTTGTTGAATTGTTGCGAGAATGAATGGTTATTTGATTGAGAGATAACAGTGTTCAAGTGTGTACACACGACGTCCTTACTCCTCTTTCATTTATATTCATTGTCTTTCCAACTATTCTTTATCTTCCTCTATCTGTCACTAACCGTTCTTCTCCCATCTTTCTCTCTCTCACGTCACTCAATTATCTCTTCTTTTGGTTCCCCGATCAGCAAGCACAACCATTCGTCATTTGAGTTTATCTAAATCACTTTCCAATTTAAGAATGGGAATGTTCAATATTTGATCTCTTGTATCAGTACATTCATTCTTCAATTCGTTAAATAGAATAGTCATTGTTTGATTGAGAGTCGGGATTAGATTGACCATTCACACTGAAGAGATCTTTAGAAGGGAATGGTCATCCATTGGATGAGTCATCCCACTGGAACTCTTCTTTCTCGCCAATACTTGCATTTGTACACTCTATTCGCTCAACTCTTGCAATGACTGTTAGACAGATCACAAAAACAAACTGATATCGTATATATTGGAGGATTGTGATACATATGAGTGAATAGGATAACCTTCTCGATTCCTATGAAGGACTCTTGAGTGAAGTAGTTAGTGATAGTGTGATTGAAGTAGTGATTGTCCATTTGAGAAGGGTAAGGGAGAGGGAGGGAATAGGTTAATCTCATGTCTCCCTTCGTCGTCCCTTCTTTGCTTTTCACTCTTCTTATACACACAACTCATTTCTCTCCTTTCTCATCACTTTTCTTCTATCGATACATCACTCTGTAGATTACTTACTCATTCCTCTAATAAAAAAATCATTTAACTACATACTTTTACGATAGGATCATATGAAGATTTGAATAGTATGAATGAGGTAACTTATTCTCCTTTCCTTTCAATGACCATCTCCCCCCTTCTCTCATTGTCTGCACTCTCTTCATTCTCCACACTCTCTCTCTTTTCCATCCCTCGAAAGGTCCGGCAATGCCCCTCGATTTCATAGCGAAGTAAGTGTTCCAAAGGATCGAATCGATGGTCATTTTACTATTTGTGAGAGAATTCCTTCCGAAAGATATCCAAACAGTTTGTCACAAACTTGTATGTATGTGTCTTCTATCTTTTATTCTTCATTTCTTCGCTTCATTGAAGATTGCATATCATTCTCTCTCTAGAACGATGTTAGTTATTTGAATCTCTTATCTCCTCTCTCTTTTGAGTAAGTGATCCAACTTCCTACTGTGCAATTGGAATAGTACACTACACGTTGTCTACCAGTCCCTTTAAGTCCATTCTTTTTCATCTTTCTTTTCCTCCTTTCTCCTTCTATTTAATGTTATACACGAATGACTTCAACTTGATTCGAATTGCCTAACTCGTATGTTCCTCGTATAACTTTATACCTCTTCTCAATTGTCTCAAAATGGGAGTAATTGACGAACCTTTCTATCTCTAGATTCTCTTTAATTTCTTCATACTCTCATCTCTTCGAATCATTGTTTGATTCTCTCAATCTCTCTGTGTTTGGGAGACTTTCTTTGATCTCCTTCTATGTTCAATCTCAGATGTCCCTTCTATTTCACAGAGACAGAAGTGGGTGAATCTCCCCTCTCCTTTGATCCCCCTCCTAGATGGACGCCCCTCTCTCTCTCCCTCCCCCCTCCCCTCTCTCTCTCTCCCTCCCCCCCTCCCCTCTCTCTCTTCCATCCTTGAATCCCAACTTTCCGGTCACTTGGTCTCTCATTTCTCTTCTTCTTTTCATTGAATGGAAAGTGAGAAATGTGATGGAATCTTCTCAGCTTCATCTTCTTCGAATCGGCATTTCTTCCATGGGACAGATGAATGTCCATTAGCTAATACTGTAATTGGTAGGGAGATCTCGATGGGTTCTCTTATCCCAATGCTTCGTTCTATCATGTCAAGGTCAATCATTGAGAAGATAGGAAATGATGAGAAAGTAATCAATTCTTCCTATTCCATCGGATTCATAGACCTTCCAATACGAGAATATTACGAATTAAAGATGGATAATACGATCTTCCATTCACTTTCACTTTAATCTCGAGTATCAATGCAGTACTATCCATCTCTCTCAGTCTCAATTCCTCAATCTTTGCCCTTTCTCTTGTCTTTTCTTCCTTCTTCTTACAATCGGATAATCATTCCTTGTACTTCTTCAATCTTTCTTCTTAATTCTCCTCCATTCTTCTACTTTTGTTGCCTGTGGTTGATTAGTTCAATCTAGGTAGTAAACTGGTCGAATGAGGGTCAAGAGAATGGAAGGATGCCTTCCCTTCCCTTCCTTCCCCATTCACTCTCTCACTCAATCCATCCTATTCCATTCTCACAGCAGGTTACGGTATTAATCGATTAACGAATCCTTCTTCTCTCTCTTACTTCAGTTTAATGTTTGATCTAATTCGAGGGTAAATGAATAGGAATGAATAATCCTCATGAATCATGTCTATCCATGGTATTACCCTCCTTTTCCTACTCATTTCTCTCTCTATCTAGATATTCCCTTCTTATTCACTTCATTGCTTCCCAATTCCCTGGATTGTCTTCATTCAAAAGCAAAAAAGTATCTATATATACAGCAAATTTCTCTTGCAAATTGAGATAATCGATGTATTGTGGTATGAATCATATTTAATAGGAGATCTGACAATTTATCCGTCTCTATCCCCATTCTCTTCCCTCTTCTCTCCCATTCTCTCGATTGATCAACCCTTTGTGATACTTATACCTGTCTCTCTTCTCTCTCTCAATTCAGTCCTGAACACATTCCATTTGTGTTCCTCTTTCTATCTCAGATCCGTCTATTCAATCCATTCTTCCTTTCATTCCATTTCGAGGATCTTACTACTACTACAACTATTCTCCATTTATCTGCCATTGAATCAATTTAATGACTATCATCTGCCCCCCTCCTGCCCTCTTCTCTCCTCTTCTCTCTTCTGAATGAGTAGTCATTCCATCTGATTCCTCTTTGGTCTCTTTTTCTTCTCCACTTGATGACTCATACGCTTCTTCCTATCGAATGATCAAGAGACTTCTTCTGTCTTCTCATTCTCTTCCATTCCCTTCTCCCTTCCTTCTCCCTTCTCTTCCCTTCTCATCTCTTCACATCTTCACATGTGATCAAAGAGAGAGGATAAATCAGTCTCAATTCTCTCATTCCTCCATTCTCTTCCTCTCTTCCTCTCTTCTTCTTCTCTCTTTGAGAACAGTCATTCGATCTTCTCTCGTTTTCATGTGAAGACTTCAGTCTCAAAGAAGTCAAAGGGAAGATTGAGTATCAACCTATGGAATGTAGAGAGAGGGAGAGGGAGAGAGGGAGAAAGGGAGAATGAGAGGGAAGAGACTCAAGTGTACGTGTTCAATCATCATATCTCAATCTTTTCATTATGTTCTACTGTGATCCTTCCTCTTTCTTCTCTTCACAATTCTTCGAATCAACCTGCAAATTTCCATACTGTAATCCTCTTCCTCCTTTTTTTTACGCATAATTCAGATTTGCAAAAGTATCAACAAAAAAAAGTAGGATGGCATGCGAAGGGAGATTACTTGGCCACACTGTGAATCGTATTAAAGAAGAGCTGTGTTCCTCCTAGATTATTTTTTCCACTTTATATTCCTTTTTTGCTTCGCTTTCGTGTTCCCTTTGTGATTCTACCGTATTTCTTCTCTTTCTTTGCATTATCAGTTCAATTCTTCAGAATTTCTTTCTCTTCATCGTCAATTCTCATATTGATATAATAATTCTTGGATTCTCTTCAAGATGAGATACTTCTCATCTCTTTCCATTCTTCCCTTCTTAATAGGGTTGATTAATTGTGAAGAGACAGCAACTTCATCCTCTTCATTAAATGAATCAACAACTGAACCATCACCGATTCCATCTGAATCTCCTCTTCTTCTTTCATCTGAACCTCCTCCAATGATTATTGATCCATTCCTTCCTACTATGGAAACGACACCCAAACCACCAGAGAAGAATTAGTGAGTTACTTCAATCTTTCAAATCATAACAATATAATTGTAGTACTGGTTCATATTTGGTGGTAGCTCCGAAATTGGTTCGACCGGGTCTTCCCTATGCTGTCTCTGTTAATATTCTGAAGGTGATAACGAAAAGATATGATGATATAAAAAAAGGGGTTGCAGAGTAGTGAAGAGGATCATATAGTGAGAGTAGAAATAAGAACGGATGCGAATGACACAATTGCTGCACGGGTGGTCAATAATGTGAAGCAAGGTAAGATCATTGAAGAGAGGGAATGGAGGAAGACAATTGAATTCCTCTCAGGGGTTCCTCAAACTGTCACTATTGAACACATTTCACCCGATTCACTCGTATCCACCAATAATTACAAGGTTATCTCAATGTTTTATTTTACTTAACATTTCAAAAATAAGAATGAAAATGTATATTTCATTAAATTCTTCTTAGGTGTATGTAAAGGGAGAAACTTTAACGGGAAGAGTCATCTTCGAAGAGAGTCATTCGATCGATTTCAATCACAAATCTCTCTCGATATTCGTCCAAACTGACAAGGCTATCTACAAACCTGGATCCGTTGGTTAGTTAAAAACAAAAAAAGATCAAGGATCAGATGAAATGATAAAATGGGAAATATTGCAGTTAAATACCGAGTGATCGTCGTGACACCCCATCTGACCCCTTACACTGATACCGTATCCGTCAAGATTATTGATCCCAGTCAGAATGTAATCAATCAACAACTCGACAAAGCTCTCAACAAGGGTCAGTTCCACTGCCTTAGTCATCTCCGTAAGTCCTTCTTCATTCAGGTGTTTTCTCATCTGAATTATCTCTTGCCTCCGAACCTCCTCTTGGTGATTGGGAGATTCAGGCAGAGACCAAAAGTGGAATCAAATATTCTAAAGTGAGTCAGATAGAAAGAGAAAGACAAATAATTGTTCCTTGTAGACATTCACAGTAGAGAAGTATGTTCTGCCTAAATTCGAAGTGAAAGTAAACACTCCTTCGTTTATTACTGTGGATGATGAACTGTCTGTATTGGTGGATGCTAAGTGAGTCATTCTTCCCTCTTCATCTTTATCTCTCTTCTCATCAGATACACTTATGGAAAGGGAGTATCAGGGAAGGTTCGAGTATCTCTCGAATTGCCATGGCATCGATGGCATCCCGTTGCACGCCCACTTATTCTCAATGATGACGGAACCTCTACTGAGGTATGAAAGAGAAGGGAGAAGAGACACTGATCAATCGACTTATAGACTCAAGATGACAAACAAATCGAGAGAACTGTCAAACTGAACAATATGGGAGAAGCGACTGTTGTATTCACGAATGAAGAACTGAAGAGAGTAAGGACGAGAGGAAGATAATGTCATTCATTCTATCGATTATAGCACAAATTGGTACTCGATTACGGTGGTTCCTCTGTGAGAATTGTAGCTACTGTAACTGAAGATCTTACTGAGATTCAGAGGAATGGAACTGCTCAGGTAAGGGGAGGGGATACAGGGATGAAGGATGAAGACAACACTCTTTCTTATAGGTTTCATCCTATCGTAACGATGTTAAACTGGAATTGGAGAAGCAAGGAGAAACATTCAAACCTGCACTGACATACAATGTCGTCGTGTCATTGAAACAGATGGATGATACACCTGTGAAGGCAACTGTTCCCAGAAGAGTTCAGGTATGGGAAGGAGAATGAATAGATAACTACACCTTACATTATAGGTCACTACGTATTACAACTACCCATACAATCCTGAACAACCGGAGCAAAGAGAGGATAAGACTGTTAGTTGATCTTTGATCTCTTTCATCCCATTTCATTATCTTTTCTTCAGGTGAAAATCGTTGATTTGGATGCCCATGGAACTTCCATTCTTCCCCTTGAGCCTCCTATTAACTGTTCTAGTGCAAGAATTGAAGTGAGTTAATTAATTCCTCCTTTCTCCTACTCTTTCTTAATTCAGGCTCATTACGATAGAAGTGGAAACGATAACTTCACCAATGCAGTCATATACAGGTGAGAAGAGAGATGGAGATTGATAGATGAATGTATTTCTTCAGTTCACTCTACGTGGAAGCAGCTAAATCGCCCTCTTCCTCATTCCTTCAACTAATCCATGATACTGAGGCTACAGTTGAAGCAGGAAAGACTCTTTCATTCACTGTCAAATCGACTGAGAGTATTCCCATGCTAACCTATCAGGTACTTTCTTCCCTTCTCAATCAATAACCTCTCTCCTTTGCAGATAATGTCTCGTGGATCCGTCCTTCTCTCCAAGGAAATCCCCGTCAACGATGATCACGCCACAATCTCATTCACCACGACTAATCAGGTATGTGGAATCCTATAACACAATCCGCCTCATTGGCTCAGTGGCAGAGCGTCTGTCTAGTAAACAGAAGGTCGCTGGTTCGATTCCAGCATGAGGCACCAAAGCTTTTGCAGATGGCCCCCAAGTCACGTCTGATAGTGTACAGTGTGAGACCATCGAACAAGGAAGTGCTTGTGGATGCAACTGACTTCAAAGTGGATGGACTCTTTAGAAATAATGTCAGATATTTTATCCGTTTTGCGTCAATTGACGCCGTTTGCGCCAGTTTTTTGAGAATTCATGAGCTTCCTTCAGGTTTCCCTTTCTATCGATCGTCTCTCAGCCGAGCCTGGTCAGCCTGTGAAGTTCAAGGTAAATCAAGATTTCCAATTCGTAATATTTATTTGCGAATATCAGGTGAAAGCTGATCCGAACTCATACGTTGGATTGTTGGCAGTGGATCAAAGTGTGCTCCTTCTCAAATCTGGCAATGATATCACGAAGGAAATGGTAAGAAGAAGAGAAAGGGAAGGGGAATAAATGAATGGTCTCAGGTGGAATCAGATATCGAAGAGTACGATACAACATCTGGAAGAGGAGGATTCAGACCATGGGAAGTTAGTATGAGAAAGAAGAGATCAGTATGGTATCCATGGTGGGGAGTTGGAGGAAAGGATGCACAGAGTATATTCGAGGTAATCTTACATTACAGTTATCACAGATAAAGTAAAAGCTAATGATTAAAGATCGGTAATTAGTCCCCTTTCAGAATGCTGGTTTGGTTGTGCTGACAGATGCATATTTGTATCGTGAACCTGAACCTCCAAGTAAGTTCGTTCCCTTGTTCGAATGAGTGGCAGTGAATGAATGATGAAAGATGACCATTACAATCATTCCATTACTATTTTCGTCTTTGTGATGCTCATCTTTCTTTGGTTCGGTGAGCGGTGAATAGACTAACTTGTGTAGATTAGTTCACACTTAGTAAACGAATCAATATCGTTTATCGATTCGAGTACTTTACTCTGATTAACACTTGTGTGATTAATAACTGCATGATCTCACCTCACAATCACTTTCCTCCTTCCTTCCTTCTCTTATCTTCCCTCAATTCGCTCCATTCTCCTTCTTCTTCCTTTAGTCTCTCAATCACAAATCTAAGTAGAATGGCTTATTTGATCATCATGGAATGGATATCATTGGCTCCTATTTCCTTCCCCTTTGCTTCCATCCTTCTGCCTGGTTCGAATCGATACTTCTCTCTTCTACCGTACTCTTCATCTTCCCGTCAGGACATGGATTCATCATGAGTTCTCTTCCATCTTCTCCTCACTCACTCAATTCACTCGCCTCAATTCAACTTCCTCCTCGAATTCGATCGAAATTCCCTGAGATTTGGATATGGAATGGATTGGAATCAGAGTGAGATCACTGAGATGAAATCAATGAATAGGAACACTTAAATAATCCCCACTTCAATCACAACTCAATGAATATCACGAAGGGATGGGTTGAATGGTTCATTCTTGTCCTTTGTCTTTATTCTCAGTTCCCGTAACCTTCTTAGTCTTCTATCTCTTCTCTTCTCTAGCTCGAGTATTCTTCTCATCTGCATTTGATGCCGCAGCTGCCAATTATCGAAGTGATGGAGGAAATGCAGAAATTCGAACGAGAACTAACTTCCCTGAGACATGGATATGGACTATGATGTATCATTTTGATCTTAGTATCTATCTTGGGTTCCTTTCCTTTAATAATTATTGGGTTTGTTCATATTAAGCGACTCTTGTTTCCCAATTTTCCTATAATAATTACAGTCCTGGCGATTCCCCCTATGAAAACGGAGCGCTCTGGGTAACCCCGGGTGACCCCCAGTGACCCCACGCCTCGTGCTCTTTCAATGATATTCAAAAAGTCGCCAATTTGTTTCTGTCGTGTTCAGCGTTCAATTCTGCATCGATTCATGTAAAATCATAACAAAATAATTTTATTTTAATTAATTAAGCTAATTTTTAAAAAAAGTGGCGAATAAAACGATTCGTGCATCATACAGTACACCTACGCTAGTTAGCAAAAACTTTATGCAGCGGCAGCGCATAAATAACGGGAGTGTACTCTTTGATGCACGAATCGTTTTATTCGCCACTTTTTTAAAAAATTAGCTTAATTAATTAAAATAAAATTATTTTGTTATGTTTTTACATGAATCGATGCAGAATTGAACGCTGAACACGACAGAAACAAATTGGCGACTTTTTGAATATCATTGAAAGAGCACGAGGCGTGGGGTCACTGGGGGTCACCCGGGGTTACCCAGAGCGCTCCGTTTTCATAGGGGGAATCGCCAGGACTGTAGTTTCGGGGCCTTTGATATTCAATTTTTTTAAGAGGATTAACTCGACTTTGGATTCACTCTTCATTTCTCCTAACTATCTAGAGTTTGAGCTAAGATTTGTCAACTGTCAGGTTTGACGTGGTAGATTGATAGATCGATATGGTTTGACGACAGTTTACAGTATATTTTCAATTGATTTGTATTGAGATTGAGTGTGTTGAGTGGATATTCCTTTCTATCCCTTCTTTCTCCCTTGATTCTAGGAGTCATGTATATGATGAGTCAAGTGATGGACTTTAACGCAAAGATTGTTCCTACTGAAGAATACGGGCACGTCGCAATGGTATCCTCCTCCACTCCTCTCTCATCCATCACAGTCCGATCTCATTTCCCTGAGACATGGATGTGGAGAGATAGGTAATACACAATCATCCTCTTCTTCTCCTTTTATCCTTCTATTCTCTGGTTATTGCACTGATTTTCTCACTGATCTCTCTGAGTTATACCCTAGTAACAGCACTTACCCTTCCTTCCCTCCCTCTCTTATATCAATCGATTATCTTCCATTCTTCCCCTTTTCTTCAGTGATATTTGCATTCGCCAACTTCGCTGGAGTTCCTGGTCCACCAATGGAAGCTGTTGCATTCTCCGTCCCAGCACCAGCCCTTCCAGGAGGATTTGGAATGGGAGGAGGAGCACCATCCCTTCCTCCTATTAGAATACGATCAGAATTCCCTGAGACATGGATATGGCAACAGATGGATAGGTACTGTATCCAATAGAGGGAATACGGTAGAGAGGGAGGGAATTGATTACTCTGCACTCATTCATAGCTTGCTTATGGGAGTGTAGTGTCTCTTCGTTGATCTATCTGGATAGTATCTTCCAATTATCGATTGATTCTCCTCTCTCAGTCATGATTATGGAGGATGATATGGAATTCGCACCAATGGAAGAGAAGATGGAGGTTGCAGCAGATGGAATCAGTGGAATGACCGCTCAATCAGAAGATCAATTGAGGATTCGATCTTTCTTCCCTGAGACTTGGATATGGAATGATCTAGAGAGGTCTACTTGCATATTAATAGAGAAGGAATAGGAATGGAGAATGGGGATAGGATTGATCTTTGATCTTCTTGTCACAATAATTGGTGTGTGCTTTGTCCTATCCTTCGTTCTCACTGATCATCTCTTCACTCTTCTCTTCTCTTCTCCAGTGGTATTCATGCCGGTCGCCCGTCTCGCGGGAGCTTCAGTTGATTTCGAATCTCGAATGGATGGAGGAGTGGCGATGGGAAGAGGAGGGAACTCTATTCCTTCCATTAGAATAAGGACTGAATTCCCTGAGACATGGATATGGAATGAACAGGGAATTAAGTAGGTTTAACAAATTACTATTAGAGATGATCCTGTTTGTAGTATTCATTTTATAACCTTTAGTTTTCTAATTAATATTTTGTTAAATTCTTTTGATGAGAATGTGGCGTGAGAATTGAGTGATATTGGTTTATTGAGTGAGGGATACTGTAGACTATTGAGAGTATAAGTGAGGATCCTTCAGTCTATCCTGCAATGGCAATGGTCGAAGGAAGAATATTGGAAGACGAGACATTGATCTCCATTCAAACCAGATCATTCTTCCCTGATACATGGATTTGGAATGAATTGTACGCGTTTATACAGCGATTAGGAGCAGATTGAAGGGGATGGTATTGGGTCCTCTATCCTTGAATGATATATTGATAAGGAAGGAATGTCTCATCTCTCGTGCATCAGTGTGAAGTAGTGAAGGTGGATGGTGATATCTAACCCCTCTCCTCTCACTCCCTCCCTCTCCTCCCTCCTTCCATCCTTCCATTCAGTCCGTCGATTCCATTCTCGTCCTCTAATGTCACGAGGAGGGGGAGCTGTCATGAGATTCAAGTCTCTCTCACTCGAAAAAGATATAATAACTACTGCTGCTCCTTCCTCATCCATTCCTTCTCCTTCTCCAATCAGAATCAGGACTGAATTCCCCGAGACATGGATCTTCATTGGAGCTGATACAATGTTCGAATTAGTACACTATAATAGATTGGGATTATAGGGCTAGGATGTTTAGAGGTGACCTTTAGGATGGGTTAATAGAATCATTGAGGAGTATATCAGGTAACGACTTCTCTTCTTCATTCCCATCTAATATTTCATATTCAGTGATTCGGGAGAGATTGAATACGAAGCGACTGCCCCTGATACGATCACTTCATGGGTCACTTCTGCATTTGCAATCAATGAGAAGAGTGGATTGGGAATTGCCCCTACTACTTCGAAGGTATGAAGAGAGAAAGAGAGAAGGGAGATGAGATGATCTCTTTCAGTTACGAGTATTCCGTCCATTCTTCATTCGTCTCAATCTTCCTTATTCCGTAAAGAGAGGAGAGAAATTCGCCCTTCAAGCTCTTATCTTCAATTATCTTGATAATGAAGAAGATGTAAGTGAAAGAGGGAGAATGAGAAGGGGTGAATCGAGAGAATAATTATCAATGCCTTCTCAGGTCACAGTTACACTCAAACACGAAGATGGATCCGGCTTTGATTTCCTAAAGAGAGACGGAAGTCCCCGAAAGGGATCATTCTCTGGTGATTACAATACTCGATTGGTGTCTGTACCTGGAGGAGGAGTATCCAAGGCTGTTTACTTCCCCATTCTTCCCACTCAAGTGAGACTATCGTACTCTTCATCTATCCCATCTTTCTCTTCTCTCAGATTGGAAATATTCGTCTTAAACTGGAAGCTCGTTGTGCTTCTGCAGGAGATGCTGTCGATATTCCTCTTAAAGTGGAGGTGAGCTCCCCCTCTCCTTCCCTTCATACTCCCTCTCCTTCCCTTCATACTCCCTCTCCTTCCCTTCATACTCCCTCTCCTTCCCTTCATACTCCCTCTCCTTCCCTTCATACTCCCTCTCCTTCCCTTCATACTCCCTCTCCTTCCCTTCATACTCCCTCTCCTTCCCTTCATACTCCCTCTTCTTCCCCTTCATCATTCATCTTCATCTCTTTCCAGCCAGAAGGATACAGAGTGGATAGAAATGTTCCAATCGTCGTTGATCTAACTAATTCTTCAACTTTCTCTCGTACAATTCCTCTTCAATGGCCCGTTGATGTTGTCGAAGGATCCAAATATGCGAAGGTCGAAGTCATTGGTAAGTTTTATTATTTTTAATTATAGATACATTTAAAAATTTCAACAAATATCTAGAGAGTATTTTTTACAGGAGACATCATGGGACCAATTCTGTCGAATTTGGATAAACTGGTACAGATGCCTTATGGATGTGGAGAACAGAATATGCTCAATTTCGTCCCCAATATCGTCGTACTTCGATATCTGAAAGTGAGAACGAAAATGAAGGAATGAAGATAATTATCATTTGATCAGGCAACGAATCGTGGAGATAAGAAATTGGAAGAGAAGGCGATCAAATTCATGGAGGCTGGATATCAGAGAGAACTCACTTATAGGTGAGGAGAGAGAGAGAAGGAGAAAGAGAAGGATGAGGAGGAATAATGGAATCAATTTCAGAAGAGGAGATAGCTCGTTCTCTGCCTTCGGAGAATCGGATAAACATGGATCGACTTGGTTGACTGCTTTCGTTGTTAGAGCATTCTCACAGGTATGAATGAATGAATGAATCGATTGAAGAGAATGAAGGAATTCAGGCTAAACCATTCATTTTCGTTGATGATTCAGTCCTTCAGAAGAGTATCGCATTCCTCAATAGTCAGCAGATGGTAAGGGAGAGGGAGAGGGAGAGAGAGAGAGGAGTACGGTAATGATCGTTGTAGGAGTCGGGAGCATTCGCAGAGCATGGCGAAGTGCATCACAAGGATATGCAAGGAGGAGCGAGTGAAGGAGGAGTTGGTCTATCTGCTTATGTTATATTGGCTATGCTAGAGAGTGGAGTGAGTTTAATGGAGGAAGAAAGGGAAGATGAATGAATGATTATAGATCAAGAATGAGCGTGCCATTGCTTATATCGAATCACAATTGGAAGGAATCAGAAATGATTCGTATTCTCTCTCTGTCGTTGCTTATGCTCTCAATCTGGCTGATTCGAAGAGAAAGAAAGATGCATTCCAAATGTTGAATGCACTCAAGATCAATGGAAATGGTTAGAAGAAAGAAGATGAATTGATTAGAATGACTTCATTATAGATTCAACAGCTCATTGGTCATCGTCAAAGGGAGAGAAACCAAAGGATACAACTTCATATTTCTTCCAACCTCGACCCGTTGATGTGGAGACTACTGGATATTCCCTTCTTACTTATATGCTGAATGGAATGACTGAGGAGGTCACTCCCCCCCCCTCCTTCCACTTCTCATTCCTTCTCTTTCTAGGCAGTACCCATCGTTCGTTGGCTGACTCAACAGAGAAATGCTCTCGGAGGATTCTCTTCCACTCAGGTACATCAATACCTCTTCCTTCTCCTACCGTACTCTATTCATTCTAGGATACGGTAGTTGCTCTGAATGCCTTGGGAGCCTATGCAGAGAAGGCCTATTCCCCTGATTCCAATGTGTCAATTACTGCTACGAATGGAGCTTCCAATGAGAATTTCGTCGTTTCTAATGCAAATTCTATCGTTCTTCAATCTCTTGAACTGAATAATCTGGACGATGATATCAAATTGAATGCGAAGGGATCGGGAGTAGTATTCGCCCAGGTATGAAGGGAGATTACGGTAGATAGATATGATATGGATTGATTGGAGGTATCGTATTCATACTACCGTAATACTCTCCGTGATGATGCTCCATTCTATTGTACGAGAGATCTAAAGGAAACGAGAGGAGGAAATAGACTTGAATTGGATCTCTGTTGCAAGTGAGATATAACCAGTTGATTCAATCTATCTAACCATTCCCTTCTCAGTTACACTCGCCCCGGTGTCCGATCTAATATGGCTGTTGCTGAGGTAAGCAAATGAAGGGAGTTATTGAAGAGAAGGAATGTTCATTCAGATCGAAACGCTATCTGGATACAAATTCGATGAAGAATATGAGAATGAAATTGTGAGTGCAAAGGATGTACAGAGAGTTGAAATGGAGAATGATGACACGAAGATGAATATTTACTTCAATCCCGTTAGTTTTCACTCCTTCCTATTCTTTCAATCTCATTGTCAATTTCAGTTGGGTGGAGATCCAGTGTGTCTATCTCTCTTCTCTGATCTTCAATATCAAGTGGCAGAACAGAAACCAGCTCAGATTAAACTATTCGATTACTATGATCCAGAACAGGAGGCAAGTCTCTTCCCCTCTTCTCTCTCTCTCTCTCTCTCTCTTCATCCATTCATTCTCTCATTTCAGTTGAAAGCAACATATTCAACAAAGGGAATTCGTGCTCTATCTGATTCGTGTCCTGATTGTTGGCCTCGATCAGAACAACTTTCATCTCCTCATTCTCCTTCTCCCTCTCTTCCTTCTCAAAATGGATCAGGTATTCAATTATTCATCTCTACATTCTTGTCACTTCTCATTGTATTCCTTGCATGATTCCCTCTTTCGATCAAACCCCCGAATTGTTTCAATCTATTCCATCTTAAGTTTTCTTACTTATCAGTTGTGTAGCTTTATCTAGTTAATATCTATGCAAGTTCCTTAAATGTATCACTGCATGAAATAGTGTATATCCCTCCTTCCCTCCTCATTTCATTCCATTCTCAATGGGTATTTCACACTGCGCATTCTTCATCCCTCTACTTTCTCCATTCCATTCACATTAATCTTCTGAGAGTCAGTAAAATCTTAGAATTGAAACCGAAATCAAAAATTAATATTGTCGTTACATTTTTTTTTTCGCTCATTATATCTCAGAAGATTCGTGAAAACTGCATTTTCCTCATTTGATTGCATTTCCCCTCAATTCCCATGTATTTCATGTGTATTCTGTGCATATTACCGTACTCCTTCTTTGTGATCGTTTGTCCTACCGTATCCTTGTCACTTTGTGATCCATATCGATCGATTCCATTCGATTCTTCTTCCTTCGGGTAGGTCAATAAGGAGAGTGCATATTAAATGATGGAATTAATCGTTCTTTTTTCGTTTATTCACTCTTCGATAAATTCGTTTGTACCGTAGTCAGTCCATCGTCCTTACTGTAGATTGAGATAATCCGCATGGGATCCTACTCATCCTTCCAAACTCAAACTGTAAGTTTACTGTAAGAAATTTTATACCTCTCCTTTGTTCTACTAAATGGTATCTACCTAGATGAATAACAAAGGGAGTAGAAAAACGAATATTATGGGTGCAATTCTCTGAAAAATACATACGCTTTCGATACATTTTTGATTTATAAGATTAAAGGGCAGTTATGAGTTTTGACTCTGAACGAAATGAAACAATTTCAGCAACGTCGCATCATTCTAACCATTATGGTTCACAGTAAATGGAGTATTATCGTACTCAATTACGAGTTTTTCATTGATTGTGTTGATTCGTACGTTGTACTTCGTAGTCCTTTCACATTCACGAGCTTACACTACAATATTCATTATTTGTCAGCAATAAATGATATGATTTCTCCATTGAATATTCCACTACAAACATACCAGAGAGAAGAAATCTTCCGAAAATCATCTATCGTACACCGAGTCCATTCTCCACGATGATGGTCCATCATTGTCCATGATGGACCATCATTGTCCATCATTTTTCCATCATCGAAGTTCTTGGCTTAAAATGCGATAATCAGGGCTCTTTTTGAGCCTGTTGCACTCTTTTCGGGTCCCTTTTCACATTTGAGTGAAAAAATAAAATAAAAATAATCATTTTCATTGTGAAATTCACATTCCATTCGATTCCATCAAAATTCCATCATTTGTCAATCGCGAACTGATGGGAAGCTCGGTGCTTTTCTGGAGCCGGGAAACTACGGTACCCTAAACAACGGACACGTTTCATTTTCGACCGTTGACCTTTGTTTTTGTTTTAATTTGGTTTTCTTATTTAATTAGCTCGATTATTATTATATTTCTGTCGTTAAAACGTTCGTATCACAGAGGCCATACTGTCCCTGTAGTCAGATTGAGGTTTCTTTGTCGTAATAGCTCGATTTCACGCTTTTCCCATTGACTGAGCTGTTCCTCTATTTAAAGGCCATTGTTACCTGTTCAGCTTGATCCTTTTCAGCACCTCCGTTAATAAAGCATCCTTAGACGTTGAATATTAGCCATGAAGCGAATATTTGCATCAAGATTTCAATTTGAAAGCAAAATTCGCCGAAAACTGCAATAAAATCAAGACTGAATGATATAAGTGAAACGAACCATTCCGGTCTGCTTGAAGTGCGCGATTCGCTTGACGACCTCATCCTGGTCAACATATTTAACGCAGCTCAGTCAATGGGAAAAGCGTGAAATCGAGCTATTACGACAAATAAACCTCAATCTGACTACAGGGACAGTATGGCCTCTGTGATACGAACGTTTTAACGACAGAAATATAATAATAATCGAGCTAATTAAATAAGAAAACCAAATTAAAACAAAAACAAAGGTCAACGGTTAGGGACCGTCATCCGGGAATTTTAGTTTTGAAAGCCGGGGAAAAGCACAAACGTCGAAATCGCCCGGGAATTCAAATCTTAACGTTAATTTGATTTTTCACGGATTTCCAGAATATTAGGAAGTGCGCACTCACAGTTTTATATTGAAATGAAGGCATGGTCGAGTAGAGTATATATTTCAAAAATACTAAAAATCTGTTGTAGCGGTTTTATACAATTCGAATTCAAATTTCGAGATTTTTCGATTTTTACAGTTTAAATTAGCGTATGAATAATGCTCAAGATGCCCCTGTCCAGAATCCTAATTATGAAGTTGGCTGAGGCTGAATAGACGTCCCTGCAAAAATTCAGCGAAATCTGTAGTAGCGAAAATATGTGAGATGGAGTGAAACGTCCTGGTCATCGTGGCTACCGTACCTTGTCATTTATTGGTTTTCTCATTGTGCAGTAATTAATCGCTCTGGAATCAATGGAGAAATCCTCTATTATTTCAAAAATGCAAAAAATCAAAACTCCCTTGTCTCAAAATGCAAAGAAAAATTGTTCACAAAAGGAGGTGGAGGATGTGCTCCGTGGAAAAACGCGACGCTCCGACCGCGACGCGTGAAAAACACCAAACTCTTCAACTTATACTGGTTTAAATTGAATTGTTTTGAAAATTTAGAAGTGCTATCATGATTCTACACCGCATAATACCCAATTACAAGAAAAATTGGAATTTTAGAAGAAGTTTGAAAATTTGCGTGGTGGTACCTAGTCAACGGTCGAAAATGAAACGTGTCCGTTGTTTAGGGTACCGTAGTTTCCCGGCTCCAGAAAAGCACCGAGCTTCCCATCAGTTCGCGATTGACAAATGATGGAATTTTGATGGAATCGAATGGAATGTGAATTTCACAATGAAGATGATTATTTTTATTTTATTTTTTCACTCAAATGTGAAAAGGGACCCGAAAAGAGTGCAACAGGCTCAAAAAGAGCCCTGATAATCGCGTTTTAAGCCAAGAACTTCGATGATGGAAAAATGATGGACAATGATGGACAATCATCGTGGAGAATGGACTCGGTGTACGATACTATTGCATAAATGTACATTCTTTATGAAGTACCGTGAAGAATTACTGCAGAATCGACAGCTCTTTTTCTCGTCTCCGAAATCCATTCATATGTGTCTCAATATGATTCAGTTTACAGAACACTAAACTGGGCGTTTTCGACTGCACGTCGGATGATGAACATCTTGATTAGAGAGAGACAATATGAAACAATTTTATTCTTGACAAATATCTTGATTGATTAAGCGGTAGCAATGGAAACAACTATAACAGATTGCCTAGAAAGAATTAGTTGAGAATGTAGAAAAAGATTAAAGCGAAGAATGAAAGGAATATATTGGATTCCATTGATCCATCCACTACAGTAATTCCTTCCTTTCTCTGTTCTTTATTAGCGATGGCCTGCAATGAATATTGTAGAGGGAAAAAAATTAGAAATCTCACTTGATCGAGAGTAATTGCAGGACTATTCCATCCGAATTCATCATTACATTTGCTCTTTCCCTTACAACAGCACAGTCTCTTCTTTTTTGTCGATTCATTTTCATCATCCTGAGAATATATTATTGAACGCCGTATTGTGAGTGAACCTACATCATACAGGATTTCTTCATATTCAACACATTTGGAAACTTCACTCAATTCCGTTCCATTTCGGTATTCTTCATCAGAAACTACATCTTCGCATCTCGGCATATCGATTAGATACTGGAGTGATTCCCATTTCGAATTATTTTTGTATAGCTTGTCTTCCATCTTGTACATATTGTATCGAACAATGGTCGTAGCCATGCATCCTCTCCATACAGATGTCACTCCATTGTCAACCTACAGAGATCAAAGATCAATCTGAAGAGATGACTAATACTCACTGAACTCATGAAAGTATAACAGAACGGATCTTCACAATCATTGTACTTGACATCTTCTTTATCATCGGGATTCTAAAGGAATGATTGGAGAGGGAAATATAATGGGAAGGAAGAAACCTCGATGTGATAAGTACAAGTTGTCGTTGCTTTCGCTTGACCTTTCACTGTTCCGAATCCGATTGAGCATCCATTCTGAAGGGAGGAGATAAGTGAGATGGATCCCATCTTCTCAACTTACTCCTGTGTTACAACAACAATGATCATTAGTGGTTGAGTTTCCTTCCTTGTAGCAGCCAGCTTGTTTAGTTCCCTCAATTTATCACTATTATTTGAATAACTTCATTTCTTCCTCACTTGAATTTTCCTTGCACAATATCCACTATCATCACAGTTGAATTCACCCGTTTTCTTATTGTGATAACAGAATCCGAAGATGGCATCTACAGTGCATGAACCCTGAAGGGAAGAATCGGTGAGAGGAAGGGTCAAACTGATTATATACTTACTTCAATCGAATTATGACATTCTACTGTTCCTGCTGCATTGATGGATAGAGGAAGAAGTGTGAGAAGGAGAAGGAAGGACATTGAGAAGATGGAAGGAAGGAAGGAATGAGAGTAGAGACGGAGGAATGGATGGGAGGGATCTTCACTCCTTCTTCCCTCTGTTCATGCATTACAGAGAAGAGAAGTCATCCACATATCAATGGATGGAATCTATCACGGAATAACCAGAATCTGAGAGAAGAGAATACACTAGAAAGATCAAGAAAAAAAGCAATGAAAATTTCATTAGCATTCATGAGATATTGAGATTGGAAAGGAAGTGAGAAGATGGAAGTACACTTTGGAAGGGAGGTCAACAGACGATACCGCACTTTTATTGAAATATTCAAAGCAAAGAATCTTTTATTTCTATTAATAATCTGAGAAAATGGAGATCAATTCATACATTTAATTAATCTCCTTCCATTTATTCCAGTTTCATTCATGTATTTTGTATTGTAGGTACTTTGTATATTCGTGCATCAGCTCTAAAAAAAATCGAATATTTTTTCATTATTATATAAATATCTACAGTGTCTTCATTCTTCAGACAATACGCTTGATATTTCAATCATTATTTTAATGTGGATGACGAAAATTTAAATCGAATTAGTCAAAAAAAAGGTGATAAGACGAGAGAATCACTGTTCAATTTCTCTCAAAGTTTGACACTTGAAGATGAGATTGGAGAAGAAGGGAAAAAAAGAAGAAATCTCCATTCTTTCACTGTTTCACTTCTTCTTTTGAGTATTGTAAATGTATTTGCACGTCTCTAAGTCCTACTATTATTCTCCTCTTTTTTGTCATGAGTAAGAGAGGAATAAGAGGATCTTTCGATTAGATTATTTCCCCTCCCTCTCTATCTCCTTATTCCTCTCTTCACTCTCCACTGCTGTATCTTCAACTTCATTGTATTTTCGACCCTTCAGATCCCTTTTCTCCTTCTTCCCTACCCTTCCCCCCCCCCCTCCTTCTCCCCTATCGTTATCATTGATCTACATACATGAATATCTTATTATCTTTTTAGGGGCGGTTCATTTAACATCAGAAAATTTAACTTTCTAGGATTTGGAAACATGTTTTCTTTGGTACAGTCAAAAAAAAGCAAATGAACGTATTGAATGTATTGAGTGAATGAATATGAATAACATAATTCGTCCATAGGGCGTATCTTCTGTACTCGTACCTTCATTGACTCTCCTCTCCTCTCAATATCTTCCTTCTTTCCTTCCTTTTCAATTGACTTCTCCTTCTTTTATCTCAATCTCCCTCACTCTTCACCTCTAAATATCGTGAGTCTTCTCCTTCAGAAAAGAGTAGTAGAAATGTCCATTGGATGAGAGAGAGATGACTAAATAGGGGAATGACACGATATCATCCATTCCTCCCACCTATTACAATTAATTCATCTATCCACAGTCTATCTGATCTCATCTCCCCTCTCCCCCTTCCCTCTCCCTTCCCCCCCCCCCCCATCTCCTCCCTCTCCCCTTCTCCCGTCTCCTCTTGAACAAGCATATTCTTCGTCCGTTTCCCTCTCCTTCTATGATTTGATTTCAACGGGCTTTGATTGCGGTCCTATTTTGTAAATTGTTCGTCTTTCGGTCTCTTCACTTCTCTTCTCCTTTCTCTTCTCTCTCTCTCTCTCTTTTGATTACCTCTCAATGACAAGAATTGTTCCCGATTCATCCTCATTTCATATTAATGTATCGAGACAAAGAATGATTGAAGATAAATGAGTGAGAGATGAGATTCATCCATTCACTCACTGGTCATTCTTTGTTTCTTTCTCTATTCTCATCAAGTATATCATCCTTGGTAGTCCATCTTTTCCTGCTTCTCTCTTAACTCTTCGAATGAATCTCGTCTTGATTTCTCATCCTCTTCTTCGACCCTTTCCTTCTTCCTTTCTTCATCCCTCTTCTCCTCCCTCTTCTTATCCTTCTCTCTCTCTTCCTCTTCCTCTTCTTCTCCCTTCACAATCATAACCTCTTCATTTCCTATCATATAAGGGGGGCTCCAGGCCCCTTCGTCAAAACATAGCAAAATCCGACCCTCAAAGTGGGTTTAATTATAAGGCACTTTTTCTTATTTTTGAAACGTTTCAATTATAAGGTGCTAATGATGCCTTAGAGTTGAAACCGTTTCAATTCTAAGCGCATTTTCTTATAATTGAAACCGTTTCAATTATAAGCAATTTCTTATCATTGAAACGTTTCAACTGTAAAAAGTGGCAAATGCGGATTCCTGAGTTTAAGCGACTTTTTGAAACGGTTGAAATATAAGAAAATTCATGAAACGTTTCCTGATTCGCCCAAGAGGACCCTTCCCCCCCCCCCCCCCCTTATATCAATTCTTCATTCTCTTCACTCAAAGATCTTCTTCAAATGTCTTCATCATAATCTTCGTAATTCAAATAGAATCAATTAGTCTATCAAACTCCTTCTCCTTCTCTCTCTCTCTCTCTCTCTCTCTCTCTCTCTCTCTCTCTCTCTCTCTCTCTCTCTCTCTCTCTCTCTCTCTCTCTCTCTCTCTCTTCCTCTTTTCCATCCTACCACTCATCCTTCATTACAATTATGGTCTGCTCTAGTCTACACTATTCATCTCTATTTCGTTTTCATCTTACTCATCGTCTCTTTACTCAATTATACTCTTCTTTCTGCTCTCTTCCGTACTTCTTTCCATTCTCTTTATCTTCTTCCCTCGTAACTGTCTCAACTCCATTTATAATCACAGTCATATTTCTCTCTCTTTCTCTTGATTGGTTCACTTACAATTCTCATCCACCTCACAACTTCTCTCTATTCTTCTCTTTTCTCGTCACAGTAATCCTCTCTTTTCCATTCCATTTCCTCATTCCGATCGTTCTCTTCTTCATTACCCTTTGTATCCTAACTTCCTTCCTTCTTCACTCCATTATTACTTCTCTCTTTCTATTCTACATTCATTTCAGATCATTCGTTCGATGAGAATGTTGTGTGATGGAATGTCTTGAAGAGGTTTCGTTCCTCTTCTTTCTCCTTCTCATTCTCATCTTCCATCTTCCTTCTCTTCTTTCTTCATTTCTTCTCTATCTAAAAATGCTTTATTCACACGTTGGTCTTCTAATGGTTCGAGTGTTGGATGTAGTTGCAAAGACTACAGTTCAACAATCAGCAAGAATGTTAGTGGCTGAGATCCCAGGAGATATTCAGGTCAGTTCTATAGAAGGAGAGAAGGGGGAGATATCCTAGGAGAGTGACACTCCTCTCCCTCTCCCTCTTCCACTCTATTCTACCAAAGTCGTTTGAGTTAACTGGACTCCTACTGAATGTGCCAATGAGTTTTCCTCATTCGGAAACAACTAAAAAATGGAATGAGACAAAATAATCTAGTGAAAAAGGCTGTTGAACAAAACGAAACTATTTGTGTTCTCTTTTCAATGTGAATAAACATAAGATGAAGAAATATCTAAGAAGATAATAATATAATGAAAACGAAAGAATTTTAATTTCAGATTGGTGCTCTATTTTCTCTTCATCATCAGAAATCAGGAGTGGAAGGATGTGGATCAATCTGGGAACAATATGGAATACAACGAACTGAAATGGCATTGAAAGCTGTTAGAGAATGGAATAGAGTACTGCCATTCAAATTAGGAATATCCATACGGTACGATCATTTCGTATTCATCAATTGATTGTCCTTCCTCAGTGATTCGTGCTGGACAGAGAGGATAGCAATGGAACAGACGATTGCTTTCCTTCGAGAAGGAGTAGCTCAATGTAGTTGTTGTCAAACACCCGGATGTGAGAAGGTAATGGAGATCATTCCTATTCAATTCAATGAGTTCTCTATAGAAAAGATCTCCCGTAGTAGCAGTAATAGGACCAGCGAAGAGTTCAGGGACTATTGCAGTCCAGAATCTATTGCAAGTGAGTAATGGGGAGATTGGAATCGAATGACGAATGAATTCAGGTCTTTCGAATACCCCAAATAGGATATTCATCGACTTCCACTGATCTCACAGATAAAGAACAGTTTGGATTCTTTCTCCGGTAATTCATTTAATATAAAACTTATTATTCTTAAAACATTTGGTTATGAAACTTTAGATCCTTTCCTATTACCGAAGTAAATTATAATATTGGATAGTATTTCGTATATTATAGAGTAGTTCCTTCTGATGCATGGCAAGCACAAGCGATCACTAAACTTCTTCTTCATTTTGACTGGACTTATATCGCTGTTATCTACTCTGCCGGTAAGTTGCTTTCATACTCTTGGAACACACATTTCCTCACTATTCATGCCTTTGTCTCTCAACTACTTTCGTACAGGAAACTACGGCGAGAAAGGATTCGAACAACTACAGAAATTATTAGAAGGATCAATTGTTTGTATTGCACACAATGAGAAGATTAAACCATTGGCGACCGAGGAAGAATACGATAAGGTAAGGGAAAATGGGAAGATGGGAATGATAATTGATTAATTGAAGGTGTTGGAAGGATTGGCAAGGAGTAAATCTCGTCCTAATGTTATTGTCTGCTTCTGTGAAGGAATGACTATGAGAGGAATGTTCTTTGCACAGAAAAGATTGGGTGAAAAGATAATTGGATTCCAAGTGAGACTTATTTTATCTTCTCTTCATATTCATTCATTAATTCGTCATCTAGAGATTTCAATGGATTGGTTCTGATGGATGGGCAGATAGAGAGGATGTTGTTGAAGGAATTGAAGAAATGGCTATTGGAAGTCTATCTATTAGAATTCATTCACCCAATGTAAACTACTCTTCTCTCTTTCTATTCATAACTTCGTGCTTACCCTCTTCAATAATTCATCCTCTCTATCTCTAGGTTCCTGCATTCGAAGACTACTATCATGCTCTCACTCCAGAAAACAATACAGCAAATCCATGGTTTAGAGAATTCTGGGAGTTCAAATTCAACTGCTCTTTTACCATTCCAAAGGAGGTTTGTATTGAATTACTTTTTTCCTCTTTATGTGATTATAAAGGAGAAGAAGAGCGATCGTCGATTGTGTAGTGGAAAGGAAGATCTTTCGATTGGATACAAACAAGATGCTAAACTGACTCATGTTAATAATTCAATCGCTGTCGTTGCAACTGCACTAAAGGCAATGTATGAAGACAAGTAAGATCACTCAATTGTCTATTCTCTTCATTTATCAACCCTTTTAGATGCAAGGATAACTCAACTCTGTGTACTGAATCACTCTCTCGAAATGGAACTCTTCTCTACAAGTCAGTTTTATCTTTTCGAGATTATCTTGAATCGTTACACTCCTATAAATCAGCTATATATTTATCTATCTTTAGATATTTGTTGAACGTAACGTATGTGGATGAATTTGGACAAGAGATTCAATTCGATGAGAATGGAGAGCCGCCCGCATGGTATCATTTATTACCACTTTATGTTTACACCCATGGTTGTCAGGTACGATATTCTGAACTATCAAGGATTCGTAGATAGAGTGCATCAATTCCAGCAAGTTGGTCACTATCTCAGGTATTTCATCTTCATTATCTTCCATTCAATTTATTTATTTTTCAGACAATGGAATGGGAAAGAACATCTCAATATAACCAGTCAGACCATTATGTTTCGAGCTCGAAATAATACTGCTCCAACGAGTGTGTGCTCAGAGCCATGTAGAGTGGGACAGAAAGTAAATGACATTCATACCACTAGATTGATCAATTCCAACCTCTAGTACTAAATAATTTAAGAAACGTCAAACAACGGCGTGTTGTTGGATTTGCGAGACTTGTCGAGATCATCAATATGTGAATTACTCAACGAATATGTGTGTGAATTGCACCATCGGATATTGGCCTGATGACAACAGAACGGGTAAGAGTTATTATCCTTAGTTATTCATTCATTCTGTTCATCGTTTCCACAATTGACCAAATTGAATTAAGGTTGTGTCCAAATCGGTCGTGAGACTCTCTCGTGGCAATCAATCGAAGTTATCGTTGCTCTTCTATTCGCTATTGTCAGTGATTCCCCCCCCCTCCTTTTTCCCTACTCATAATCATTTTCATTCAGTTGGGAATAATCACAACAATCTTCACAATACTCGTATTTGTCAAGCATAATTCAACTCCAGTCGTTAAGGTTCATTAAATGATGAATGGTTTAGAGTACCATTCCTTTCTTCAGAGTACAACTCGTGAACTATCGTACATAATTCTATGTGGAATCATCGCATCGTATGCAGTGACCTTCGCTATTCTTTCTACTCCTTCCTTCTGGACTTGGTTTGATCTCTTCCCTTCCATCTAATTAATAATCATCTTAAGTTTCCTAACTCGAACGATTCCTCCAGTCGCTTTCTCCATTGTTTACTCTGCACTTCTCACAAAGACAAATCGAATTGCAAGGATTTTAGCTGGAAGCAAAAAGAGAATTCTAACAAAGAAACCTCGTTTCTTGTCTACTTTCTCGCAGGTTTCTTACTCAATTCTGAATTGATCTTCTCCTTTCTACTCCCTCCAATTCATCCTTTTCTCTTCAGGTAGTCATAACATGGATTCTAGTTGGAATTCAGTGTTTAATCGTAGCAATGGGAGTCTATCAAGAGATGCCATATGCAGATCATGATGTTAACTTCCTCCCAAGGAGAATTGTGCTCGTATGCCAGAGTTCAACCGTCAGTTTGATCTATTTCATCAACTATGAATGAAATTCTCTTTGTAGGTAGCATTTATGACTCCATTTCTATGGAACTTCTTTCTAATTTCTCTCTGCACTCTCTATGCAGTGAAGACGAGAAATCTACCAGAGAATTTTAACGAGGCTAAATTTATCGGATTCACTATGTGAGTTTCAACCAAGAAAAACAACGAGATATAGTTTGCAACGGATTCGCGCTTATTTTCTACACAACGCCCCTCCCTTTCTATCTCCCTTCCGGAGTGTACAGCTAGAGAAAGAGAGAGAAGGGAGCGAGGGAAGGATAGCTCGGCCTGAGAGAGAGCACCCATGTGCAGCGGTGTCCGAGTGGTTAAGGAGTTTGACTCGAAATCAAATGGGCTCTGCCCGCGTAGGTTCGAATCCTGCCCGCTGCGAATTCATTTTGCTCATTTTTCTCTTATCACTGGAGGTCGGCATTAGTGTTTGCAACCTTTCTTGTTTGTCTATGGCTTACAAAGATCATCTTCTGATGCTCTGAAACGTTGTCAACATCTTACAGGTACTGTACACTGGTCGTTTGGTGCGCTTTCATCGTTATTCATCTAGGAACTCTCTACAAGGTAAATACCATAAGGTTTTGAATTGAATAATTAATAATTGCAGGCCCTCACAATGTCTTTCTCTTTTTCTCTTTCTGCTTCTATTGCTCTTGTGCTCCTTTTCTTTCCCAAATTGTAAGTTCACTGGAGTTCATTCGATTGGTGATATGCCATTGATTTCATTCAGATACATAATAATCGTTCATCCGGAGAAGAATGTGCGGGCAAGTTACACTACCACCAAATTGATACGGTAACTAATCAATGGTTAATCAATGGATGGTTATGATAATATCAGATGTCACTTCGGTAATTCTCAAAGTGCGTACGATTCAAAGGCAGTCTCGGGAGTATCAGGGAAGACAACACGAACATCAACTCAATCTACACGGTCAGGCAATAGTAGGTGAGAGAAGACAGAGGAGGTACTGGCTTCTCCCCCTCTCTTTATCTTCCTTCTTTATATCTTCATTCTTTCAGTGCTCCATCCTTTCGATCAACAGGAGTCACTCGAACAGCTTCAGTTCATGTTGTATCAGGAGCATCTACTACCATTCCTCCTACTATCGAGACAGGGACACAGACAGAGATGGAAGGAGGAAGATCATCTATTCCTTCTCTACAAGGAGGAAGATTTGCAAGAACTTTCTCAATGGGAGTTGGAGGAGGAAGAAAGAGACCTGTGGATGAAGATGTACAACAATTAGTTGATGCATGTAGGAGATATCAAGTGAGTTCTCTTCCTTTCCCTTCTTCTCTTCTTCTCTCTTCAATACTAACCCTCATCTTCTTCTAGCTAGGCGCTAACCCAAATGAGGTGAGTTCTATCATTCTATCAGTGTCCATTCCTCCATTCAATTCATTATCCCATTCATTTCTCCCTATCGTTCAGTTAATTTCTCGTTCCATCGCATGAAATGTCCATTCCTTCGTTCACATTCATGTTTATTCATTATTTTTCTTTCCCATGTCGTAATCATTTTCACTTGCAGGACGAACGACTTCAAACAGCTCAGAATCTTCTTCTGGAGGAATCAGAGGTCAATCGATTGATCCCCTACAGTAATCCATTTATTCTATTTAGGAAGATGAGGATGAAGTGGGTGCTCTTCTGGCTGGATCGATAGAGAACAGCATGCGTACCGTACTCCAAACCGTTGCCCCACGAGCAGTTCCCTCTAGGACTCCCCCTTCAAAGAGAGGAGACAATGATGAAGACGGATTTGAAGAGGTACTGTAATATTACGGTAGATGAAGTATACGGTAGTATACGTCTTACCTTTCCATTGTAGATGTGGTCTCTCTCTCCCTTCGCCGTCTTCATTCCCTCTCTCTCCATAGCATGATCCCCCTCCCCTTTGAGTTGCTTAGAATGAGAAAGAGATGCTTCCATTGAGTGAATCAGTGTGCAATAGAGAATGACCATCCAATCTCTATCAGTCTACTCAATACACATCATTCACAATCAACTACGTCAAAAGACACATTTCGATAATTAAACCAATTAAAGTTAGTAAATGTAAGTGAATGATGTGTATGACTGATAATCTCATTGCTTCTTCTAACCCTTTGCTTTCCATTGCTTCCTCCTTCTCATCTCTTATCATTTCTGTTCCTCTTCACTACTCCATTGGGGGGCGGAGTCTGCCATCCAATGGAGTGAAGAAGGGGATTCCTCCCTTCTATCCATTCCCTATTCCAGTTACTTCGATCTAGAGGAGTCAATCCTCTCAATCTATCTAACGCCACTTCACTATGACACAAGATCCTCCTCATCTAGAGTAAGAATACCGTAATCTCTTTCCCATCTACAGTATCTCTCCTTTTAGATCACTTCTTCCCCATCTTTCATGTCTCCCTCCAACAAGTCTTCCTCCTCTTTCTCCTTCTCCTTCTTCATCCTCTTCATTCTCATCTCTCAATGCTTCATCTCCTTCTAAACCATTCGATATCGATGTCAATTCCATCGCTGGTGTCTCAGACAAAGAACTACAGCAACTTTCCGTTCGTCAACTTAATCAACGTCTTCATGTAAGTCAATTACCCTAATCCTTATAATCGTTCCTTACTATCGTATTCCTACCGTACCTTACCGTATTCTCTTGAGGGTCAGGATCGACAAGTGGTCTCAATGCTAAAAGCGAAGAGAAGAGTTCTCAAGAACAGAGGATATGCACTCAATTGTCGACAGAGGAGAATGCAGAATCAAGCACAACTCGAATCAGATAATCTTCAATTGAGAGATCAGGTAAAATATTTATTCTTATTCCTCTCAATTTCATTATTCAATTGTAGATCCGAACTCTTCGTCAAATGATCACTGATCTACAGAGTAGGGTGTTCTATTACGAACAGAATCATCATTCTCTTCATCCTCAAGTATTCATTCATCCTTCGATTCATTCAATAATCAATAAATTCTAGAATGATCTACCAGTCGCTGTCTCAGTCATGGAATCATCTGATATTACTCCTTATCCATCTTCCCATTGGTCTCCCAATCATCATTCTTCATTCGAATCTTCTCTTTCTTCATCAATTAAAGAAGAGGATTCTCATTCATCTCCTCATCAATACTAACCTCTCTCCCTCTCTCTCTCTCTCTCTCTTTCTATCTCAATATTATGTAATATATCATGGATTGTATTGATTCTTAGGTGCCATCTCCCCGCTAGTCTTCTTCTTCTTCTTCATTATCATTCTTCACACATCAAAATACCTCAATCTATTCATCTTTCTTGTGCCAATTTCATTCCGATCGAGTCTAGTCTTCCCTTTCGTCCGATGATTATTTCATTGATTTCACTTCATTCCCGTACTATCCATTACATGCCGGTTCAATTCAAAGCATTCAATAAATTAACTTATTCATTATTCTCATGAAGTTATTACTGTACCACATCAAACATTGAATATCACGATAACTGTGAGATATGCAGTATCCTGAATCTGGAGAATATCTCGACTCCCACGTTGAATTAAGTATTACTGTACTTGACAGGAGATTGACAGGTGATTGTCATTCAGATTTCCTCCACTCTCTCCCTCCCTCCCTCTCTCTCTCTCCCTTTTGGATACTTTGTCTCTGCAGAGATGAGAAGGTGATAAGAGGTGGTTATCTCCATTAGACGAGTGGTACCGAGTGGTACGGGCTTCTCCCCCCCCCCCTCCCTCCCCTCCCTTCCTCCTTCCATTGTGAACCATCGATGGAAGAGTCGAACCAGTAGAAAGAGAGAAGAGAGGGAAGGCCTTATCTTCATTCTAGACTTCTTTCTTCCATCGATCAACACAAATCAGAGAAAGAGGGGACACTCTGCACCCACTTGTGCATTACATCACTCACTCCTCCATCAAACCATCTACAGTATTCCTTCCATAGTAACTACTGTATTTGTAAACACTTCTCTCTGCAATGTTCTTCCAAAGAAAGTTCATTCGCATACACATGCGATAACAAACATATCTACAACCAATTTGTCCTAGTGTGACTAGAATGAATTTGAGGGTCTACAGTATCTTAGTGTTATGAGAAAGAGATCTTCCATAATGTATTCATTCTTTCTTGTCTCCATATCCCAATTTGTGCCATTCATCCTTCTCCATTAGACCCTGTAATAAACACGTTTAATCACTCTCGTATACGGTAGATATTTAGCATCCATTAGATAACTGATCACAATCCCCATTCCAATGACTACTCCTTTACTTCTAATCAAAGTCATGAACCTCTAACCTTCTCCATTCGACATGAAAAGTATTGCTTCGCCAATTCTCTACACTCTGTATTCTGCTGATTCTTCTCGTGCAAACAGCACATATATCTGAATTGAAAACTGTCGATTGTACCGATTGCAATGAACCAACAGAGACATGGAGATATATCATCTCACATGTCAGAATACGTTCTTAATTTTAAAAAATCAATTTCATATTATGGCTACGATTACGCATTACGGGGGTTTAATGAATATCCAATGTTATCAAACACTAGAAACTCACTTGAGCATCTCATATTTGCATGCGCCTTCATGATCCAATGGGAAAGATCCTTTTAGAGGAGCAGAAACTGTATTTACTCGTTGAAATGGCCCAGTCTGTGTCATCTAAATTATCTCCCTTTCCCATCATCCTCTACAAATACAATTAGATAAACGGCAATGGAACGTACCCATAGAGTGAAACGATAGAGGCCGAATAATGAACGAAATGCATTTTATCATTCAAGTGGATAACAAAAGAATGAGCGAAAACTCCTTTTATAGTGCATGCACTCAATCTTGCAACCCTTGCTATATCCATCCTCACTCCAATCACAGACTGGCACCGAAATAAACACTACACATATTATAACACTAGTTCAATATACTAGTCTTTCTAACAGTACATAACAAGAAATAGTCAACTATTAGAAATCTTTGCCAGCTTCTTTCTGTCGTTCAACGTAGAGATTCCATGATTGAATAGGCATTGGCTCAGGAGGAATCGATCGTTTCCATCTGAAAACAACATCTTCTTTAATAATTAACTAATTTTCTTCATGAAATTGAAAGTCCAATAAGAAAGAAAAAAACGGAATTACTTCTCTGGTCGTAAGATGGTGTGACCAATGATTAGATAATAGAATTTCAAAGAATACAAATCATAATACACCAAAGAACTCTACTAAAACGTGTAGGACCTTACGTTTCGTATATATAATAGGAGAAACACGAGAGCCCGGCTCCACAGAATAGAATGTACTGTCTCAACACATTCTTCGATATCTTCATTATTAGTCAAACTCTACAGTGTCCGATCCAGTGTTTGTCCACCTTAACACTTATAGTTCTCAAAATCTAACTAATATTAACATACCTTTTCAAATCACACAGCTTCAGTCTTGTCCCAGTTTTCGCTCCGAAGGAAACAGCGTCTTCCGCCCAGTAATAGGTATTAGCAAGCTAAACTATACATATTAGATTCGTCATACTAAAAGAAACTTACGGTAGGGAAAGTAGTATAGAGGTAGTGTCTTGATTTCTCCGATCTTCTGAGAAAAGAGAAGGCGAGAAGCGATCCTCCAGCAGCACCTGAAGGTCCAATGATTGTGCGTTCACTATTATTCACAGGCCTATAGGAACGGGAAAAAAACAGTTCTAGATTATTTTTCTACCAGTTAGCCGTTGTTTGCATTATTAAACTCGTACAACGAAGTGTATCTAATTGTAAGAAACAAACTATATTCAAAACATTATTATTTCACAGATCTGCAGTAAAATGAGTAAACGAGAAAGTATGAATTGTCTAACCAAGCTCAAGGGCAATCAAGCCGTAAACGCTTTTCTTGATAGCAGACGCCAGTGTACAGACCAACCTGCAAACCTCGTATTAAAATTAAGCTAGTAACTTCCGATAACACGAAAAGAGTTAAGAGAATTAGACGTCTAGCTGACGCGTAATTTACGTGAAACTTTGAAATAATGAAAATTGCGACCAGGTCCGGACAAGTTGAAATTGAAAGATCTCGCGAATCACGAACTAAAAATTGGGCGCGATTCCGAATGATTTTCGGTATTTTCCAAAAATCACTTTATTTTACAGCTTAATTTGTTAATAATATTCAATATTATAGTTGTAATGTTCTCTTGTATGTTGTAGTTTCTAAGCCATACACAAATTAAGCTGTTCTGTGACCTCATCGCCAACTTCATTTCGCTATTCTAAATGCAGATTCAAATGCTGAAAAATGAGTAAGTATTAGGGTGTCCCACATATATTTTCATTCTTATATTATTTTCGTTCTTAAGAATCAAATTAAAAGGTAACAAAGTGCGCTGTGTAAACGAATAGTGCTCCGATTTTTTTCCGCTTGAATACAAGAGGAATTGTCGCGATATCAAGAATATGCATCAGTTTTAGAGAAAAGACTGTTGAAATTTTTTGATGAATATTTTTCGTTTTACTAATATATTTCGTGAATTATGAAAGCTAAAGTCAAATGTGCCAATAATACCGACTTACGAGTTAACAATAATCAAAATGAGAATAAATCCGAATTCTGAAATTGCATTGCGTCATCACTAGGAAATAAAAATCCTTTTTTGCACTGTTTATTTTTTTTTAGAAAATTTAACAGCGTAAAATAATACAGAAAGTGTACCATTAGCTTACATGATTAGGCAGTATATTGTGATAAAAAAATTGAGAATACGCGGCTAGCTAAGAAGGGAGAAATGTTGAAAACCTTCAAAAAGTGCTCTACGCGAAATGTCATTTTCGATTCAATTTGACCGTCTTCCTTCAATTCCCTTGAAAAATCCAGTATTAGTGCCCAGAATAATTCCTTCTACTAATATGCTGCTGCTGCCACAACCGGGTATTCCGATCTCCATTCTCTGTTTTGTTGCAAATTTCTCAATATTTCATCCAAAAATCGTCAATTTTGCGTATTGCATAATTATTAGGAAATACTTCCCGAATTTTTATACATGATAAAATTCTTTAGGAGTAGCATGTACTATAACAGTCTCAATTATAAAGATATTCGTTGTAACCCGTTCACAAAAATACTTTGAAATAAAATGAAAATATATGTGGGACACCCCAATATAATATTGTTATTCATTTCCATTCGTCTGTTTGCTATGTTAAATACATATCCTATTCTATCCTAGGAATGGACTGGAGGAATGGGTCGTGCTTGACATGCAAGGAGAGATCAATAACGGCGGTCGACCCTTCGATGGAGAGATGCTCGGTTAGTTTAATTAAATTACCTAGTATCTTCAAACTATTATTCTGACACTGAACAAACGGTAGGAAAGCAATTGATGTGCTAAGACGTGTACACACGACATGTGCATGTGAACAGTGTAAGTTCAGGTAGTCAATGTAGATACAGTATCTATCTGCGGTATGGGCTCTATACGGGCCTGCCCGGTAATATTGTAGACTGAATTCAATTGCTATTATCGTTGTTAGAAGTATTATGCTGATATCAGATAATTTTTCAGGTAATCTTGGATGGCGCCATGACAACAGCGAAGCTCTTTTCCTCGTTGGACATCATCTAGTCGAGGGAAAGGTGAGGATCCATTGTGCTTCTCATCTCTTTCTTTGTTCCTTCAGATGGTCAATCTCGAAAGGCCTTATCTTGTTACAGCTCCGAAAGATCACAATGGAAAGAAAGTTCACTACGTCGAAGCAGTAGTCAGGTAAAATCCATTTGCTCAAAATTTTTGTAGATTTAGTTTTTTAGGAGGAAATTGGTGTTCAAGTTGCGACCGAAGCCTATCGTAACTAAACATTTGATGAAGAGAGGAGAATATGATAAAGATAAAGAAAAGGAGCAAGAGCAAGAGAAGGAAAATGAACATATGGAATCTTGATTTGTCCATTCTTACACGATTGTTACATATTGATTTACCCTCTGTCAATGAAAATGCGAGTCATACTAACGATAAAGCAATGAGTATTGAACAATGACATCGATAACTATTTGGAATGGCGGATATATTCAAACATCATATCACAAACGTTGAGATTATAAGTCATGATAGTAAACAATTATTATTATTAGATTAGTCGAAATAGATAAGTGATTTCTCTTCAATGTCATCCGGACATTTCTCCGCCAAATCAGTCTTGACATAACTGTACACTAGATCAATAGCCATTCGAATCTAGAATAAAGTATGATGTGTGAATACGAGGCAATATCTCACCAGAGCAACATTGTAGAAGAGAGTGACTCCAAAGTAGAAATTAGCATTTCCTGACCCCGATACAATCCACAAGTGCCACATTATGGGCATGAGGATTATACACGCAAGAATTGTACACGATTCCACTAGAAGATGACGCATCCCTGAATCAATCTATTGATTAGATTACGGTATCTAACTCCCTACCCTTCCAGTATTTCTCATCGATCAATGGAAGTAGGGCGAAGAATACGGTAGCATCAGAAAGAGATGGATACGGTACAAATACAGCGATTAATGCGAAAGAAACGAGGAGATTCAGAAATGAAGCATTTCTGAAATGAAGATAAAATGAATGCAACTAAGATATGGATTTTACCTGAGTGTGAGAGCCAATGGAACAACATAAACGAAGATGTTCAATTGGAAAAGAATTAAGAAGAAATCATAAAAATGATTGAATATTTCAGTGAAGAAATACCAGAAGATTCCAACATTTGGAGTGAGATCCTCAACTGAGACACTGGAATGTTCATTGATGAATATATTAAAGAAGATTTAATATCACTTGAAGAGATAAGTGTGTTCCACAAATTTCCAACTGATTCCTCCTAGCATGAAATTGATAAATGTCAGTGCTGAGAGAGACAAGAGGAATACAATGACAGTTATCACTGATAGAAAGATGGAATTGAAAAGAAAGAGTTGGTGTATCAAACTTCTTCTTCCTTCCATTCTATTAATGAGTGGAGCTAATAGAACAATTGGATAAAGGGAGAATTGAGTTGAAATAGAGAGGACGAAAGAAGCAACAAACCATTTCTCTGCAATCTTACAATGTCACATCTGATATGGATTCATAAATATACTCACGATACAAGAATGCAGTAGTGAATAACGAGAGGAGGAAAATGAGAATAACAGAAAGACTAAGTGATGCACAAGTTGCTATTGAGATTGGATTAAGTAGATACCTTAAGATAGAGATCAGAGATTATTAATTAGAGTTATCTCACCATTTGAGTACATTCGTTGCAATGGTTATTGTCTGTTCAATGGAGTCTCCCCTTGCAGAAGAATAGGCGATTGATCCCATTGACAGCGCCATTCCAGATAGAATATCAACAACCTGTAATTAATAGTGTTCCTCTTGCCCTTCCTATATTATACTCACTATCCATACGAGGGAGATAACTCTATCATCAGTAGTGGGAAAGAGAGACATCATGATAGGAGTCTCAAAATATAACATATAGTCAAACGATAAATCTCTCTTCTATATTACCACATGAACTCTATCTCCAGCATAAGGATCGTTTAAATCCTTTATCAGTAGAATTCCTTCTTTCAATCGATCAATCGATACAAGTGGAGTTGATAGTTCGGGTCGAGAGATTAACCATCCTCCACATGATTTATACAGTATAAATCGAACGATTATTGCAGAGATGATAACTCTTCAAAAATAAACTATTAAAAAATCGATAGAGGACTATCACTTACAGTAAGACATTGGAGTGTGTGATGAAGGTCCATTCTCTTGATACCGTTCCCTTTGGAGATGGTTTCTTTTTGATCAATGGATTATCACTGTCATTATCATTCTTCTTTTTCTTCTCTGGTTCATCATGTATTCTCTTCCTCACCATTCTTCACTCTTCAATACAAAATTCTCATTTAACACTCTCAACCTTCCCCTTCAAGTGTTCATTATTCTTCTCCTATCCATCTCTCTTCTCACTCATTTCATTCCAATCTCTCTCTCTCTCTCATTCAGTCATGGGTAATTCTCGTTCTTCATCCACAAGTCTCCATCATACGAAAGAACATCTCGAACCCCAAATTCTTCATTCGTATCAGGTGAGTGAGATATATTCAATGCACATGGAATCAACCGAGTATCGTGTTCTCATTACACTTCATATCCAACAACCCTTTTATCAGTAGTGTCACGAGAATACAATCAATGAATAATCACGTGTAGAGATTAGTCTAACCGACATTACAAATATGAGTACAATACAGCAATAATACAGCAAGATGAATCAAAATGAAGTTGAAGGGAATAATTATAGTGAATGGGAATATAATTTAGAAGATCATAATGAGGACAGTTTGGAGACACATGGCACAAGGAGGACATGCGAGTAGTGGAGCGACTGTACTCAACAGACTTATTATAAAGGTATCTCATTCTATTCCATCTACTCTCATCCCTTCCTAATGACAGGAACCAAAAGTGAAGAATGTATTCCATCACACAGCAGTCATCACTCGAATGGGAAAATCGACCAAGTTAGAATGGAAGACAAGCTATGGATTATCCATTCAATCTAATTAAGGAATGATTCTCAGTCTCAAACTCGGACATGCTCTCTTAATGACCATCAATCTGAGATTGTCAGATTCATGCAATACGGTGATTAAGATGAGTTCCCTTCCCTCTCTAATCTCTCTTTCTTCAGTCATGAATAATCTCGATTCCCCATCTCAAATCTCAATTGAATGTACTCGAATAGGTCGAATTCATCGACGAATTCGTCAATTTGGTCTCAAACCGGAGTATTGGGATCTATTAGGAGAATCATTGACTGAGACAATTAGAGAGTATCAAGGATGGAGAAGACATAGGGAAAGTCTACGAGCTGCCAATCTATTAGTATCATTTTTAGTCGATAGAATAAGAGCAGGTAACGGAGGGGGGGGGGGGGGATGGAGGAAAGTCATTAGATCATTCTATGCTCAGGATTCATTGAAAGAGATTCTCTCGTCTCTCTTATCCCTCCTCGTCCCATACTCAAATCATCCCCTTCCAGGTTTGTAATTGACGAAAGACGTAAGGGACGAATAAAATTTTTAAGAACTGAGGATCTAAATGGAATCTTATCGAGGAAAAGTAGTATGAGACATAAGGAAAGTGTTCGATTCAATAAGAATAGAAAGAGTGATGAGGAAATGGAGGATGAGGATGGAACAGATTATGGAAGAGCAAGGGCTGGGGTGAGAAGGTATGTGACATCTAATTATAGTAACCTTATATTTACCATTTGAGAATGACGGAAACATCGCATCGAATGATTAGAAGTAGATCAGAAATGGGAAGAATTGAATGGATTGATAATGATGATGAAGACCAATTTGATCTTCCGTTGAATCAATATAATAGAAGGATGGGGAAGAGAGATATAGAAGGAAGAGAAGATAAAGATGATGAAGAATATAATCATCTGAGAAGAAGAATAAGATCATCCAGTGAGAGACGTCATCGATCACATAACAATCGAGATATCGTCTACCGTAATCAACTCCCTGAATACAGTACCCCCTCTCGTATAATCCCTCCTCCTCCTAGACTTCTTCCCCGTACTCCAACTATTGATTTTTCCTCTTATCGTTCTCCCCCTCAATGTTCTCTCAATCATTCATCAACATGTCCATCATCTCTTCATAAGAAATCATTAGCTCGATATCATTCACTTGATCATGGATATAACTCAGCTAGTTCACCATCAGATGGTGAACATTCTCTTCATCGTCCTTATCCTTCTATTTCTCGATCTAAACCCCCTTCCCTTCCTCTCTCTGGAATACTTCGTCATTCTTCATCTCCATCCCATCATTCCATTCACAATGTCTTCGATCCACCCTCTCATCAATCAATCTCTACTCAATCATATTCATCCCGTCCTATTTCCATTGATAATCGATAAAGTCAATCATACCTCTCATCTCAATGTTCTGCATCTCTCATTCTGTCTTCATCTCCATTTCTTCTTCCCTTTCCTTCTGATATTTCTTCCATTCTCTCATTAAACTTCATTTGTCTTTCTCTCTTCAATCCTTCGAATAATTCCTTGATGTGTTCAGGAGTGACAACTTCATTCATTGATTCCATTCTCTCAGCGAATTCACGCATTTTTCTCTTCATCAAATTCATTTCTCAAATCATCAATTGTAATAATCTCATAAAGGGGAATGACTAACCAGTGATTACATTGACGACGACATCTTTATCCTGAGCTTGCATAAATTTAGTCAATTCCTTCTCCGATTCTTCATCTTCTTCCTTTATCTTCTTAGATGCTTCCTGGAAGGGAAAGATCATTCCCATTCCACATCAATCCTTTACACTAACCTCATCGAATTTCTCAAGTGAATCATCAGGATCATGAATCCAATCACAATTGAACTTATCGTATAGATCCTACAATTGATCGAGTGAATAGAGTGAATCGCCCTTCTTCACTCAATATACCTCACACTTGGGACAATCACACAACTTTTTTCTCCATCCAGTCTTGAGAAGATGAACAGGGGCAGTATCTCCTTCCTGAGTACTCTCTCTTCCTCCTCTCTCCTTCTATTTCTTCAACTCACTTCTCTCGTCTCCTTACTACATGTCATCGTCTCTTCATCCACTGCATCTCTTCCCACCTAGACATAACAACTATCCATCTATACAATGATATGAGGAGGAACCTTGGCGAAGAATGGAAGTCTATCATTGCATTCCTTGCATAAGTATTCATAAGATGAGTACTCTGCCTTCTGTTCCTCAGGAATTCCAGAGTGCTATAATGCGTGAGATTGGATGGAAACTATTGATTAGTAAGCATCCTTGAATATATCCTCATTGAGACTCACCGATAGATGGAACCTGCAAGGGGAATCGATAGTTTAATTGCTGTATCATGATAACAAACCAATCTTCGCATGCAATACATTGTAGTTGACTATCTTGAATGGGTGCCTCTTCATCGGGATACGGTCTCTTACACCAACAATACGAATTCACGAAGTTATGGTTGTAAGTATTCCTCTCGTTGTGGGGAGCCTTGTCCTTAACAAACATCATTATCAATCAAACTATAGTTTCAACGGATCACGAAATGGAGAGGCTCTTGTGAATTAAAAATAAAGAAGGGCAAAACCAGATACCTCGAACAGTTTGCATTTGTCCTTGAAAGCGCCATTTCCACAATCGCATTTGAACCTGAAACAAACAGATATTTAATGACGCCGTCGGTTAGATCCCGTATTCTCTTGCCATTATTTGGACTCTTTAGATATTGGAGAGTGGAGAATACTCAAGAAGTCCTTGACTTACTCCATCTTCTCAGAAGGAAAGAATTACTTGCCTAGTCGTCTACTCCCTTTACTACACAACAAATGAACGATTCAACTATATGGAGGATGGCACACGAGACGGATGTATTTCCCTACTACTTCGAAAGGACTGATCTACCCATTCCACGAATGACTGGATTCATTCAAGAATTATGGAATGAATTAGCTCAGTCTCATGGAAAGACATTGGAGACAGATTCATGTATGGATGGTGAGCACTTTCTATCTATCTAGTATAATATATCAAACAGGATCAACCAATATGAATGAATTGGGAGTGATCGGAAAAGAGTGTTTAACCCTTATGGAAGAGGGATCAGTAGTCACTCTCATGGAAGGGGCTTACATTAATCGAGCAAAGCTTCAAAAATTCAAGTATCACTCGTTCCCGATTTTCACAGCACAGGTTTGATATATGCAACAATTGCAAGCAATTAGTTGTATTTCCAGGTCAGATTCTATGAAGTGGTTGAATACACAACGAACACAACACTAAGTCTAAACTACTTTCTACTCTTCGGGATACCAGAATTAATTGCCATTGTGATTACGATGATACTTTTCCGACGTATACGATCCAAGCATGCCTCTTCAACCAGTCAGCGAACAATGTAAAATGAAAGTCGAAAACTTCATTTTAGATCCGATTCTTCGAAATATATACGGGATGGATATGCTCATTCTACTAATGGGAATAACCATTGTTGCATGGATCTACTCGGGATCCTTTCGTGGGAATACTGTTGTGCAAACCTACACTTCCACTATGTAATTTATAGAATACTTACATTGAACCTCTTCTATTTGAGAGATCTCCCAGCGATGTTACACATGCTTCGAATGGGAACAAAAATATTCATACAGGCATATGAAGGGGAATGGGCAGATGAAGAGGTCATCAACATCATCTTAGCCACTTTTAAGGAAATATCGATTCCAGTTGGATTTCATAATAGGAGAAGAGAATCGAAAGAACAATGCATATGCAACATCGACAAGCAGAGTTGCAATGCTAGAGAGTGTATGTGATGATCAACGATATATTGCTGCTATCTATACGATGGAAGTGGTTGAAGCACTCAATAAGAATAAGATCAAGTGTACACTTAGAGAGTAATAAGCCATTCATTCATAACCATGGAAAGGTCTCTACATTTCAGAATACCAATGACTGACGCACAGGCTAAATCGTTACCTAGTCCTGAATATTTCTTCGCGACACCCTACTTTTTCCTACTATCAAAGAAACGAGCAGACACTCGAATGCTCAGAGAAGAAATCGATTTCCTTCTATCAGGACCATTCAATGTAGAAACCGTAAGAACATATTTCGTTCGACTAAAAAAACAAAAAGAATCAAGATGCCGATATGGAATTTCCATTCTTCAAATGTCGCTGATCGTAGTGATCGAAAAGTATCCAACACGCCCATGCATGCGGCCATCAAGTTTGATAACTAGCGAGAAACAAAACGAAAAACCATTTTTTTTCAGCATCACCAAGCTCTCTCACTTAATCCGCTTCATTGCAGTTCTCTACATTATTTGCTTATTAATATTCATGGCAGAAATGATAGTATCGCGACTAAAGAGAAAGATAAACAAATGAATATACCTTCTTTTTGTGAACAATTCGACGAGATCATGTCCATCATGACACAGAAGAGAGCATCCATAGCAGATCCCTCAAAATGAATTCCAACCTATTATGCACTTTCGCCCATCAAATTACTAAAGAAACGGAATCTAGATTCCTGACTAATTAAAGGTAATATCCAACCTGCTCCTCCAGTCGGCACGCACGTAATACAACTATAAACGCACTGTCTTGGTCTGTATCCCTGAACAAATAAGGTATATTTAGGATAAGTAAAACGACATTGTTACTTCTGCGTATGTACAACTATGACTATCTTGCCCTGCTAGTAATCGCCTAGCTTGTTCTTCCATTTCTTCTATCTCAGCAAGTGAATATTCCTACAATAAGATTAGTTCACTCGGGCACTCATAATTGAAATAATATTACTTCTTCTGCAACATCGACGACGTTCTCACTCTCATTCACGTCCAAATTTTTATCCGCGATCGGTTCACTCCTCTCGTTTTGCTCATCCGACATTCCTGAAAATAAGGTATTCTAAGTTGAAAATAGGGAGGTAGACATAAACGATACTACATCATATAGTTGTCAGTACGCGAGCATCCTCTTCCTAACCCTGACGGCTTACTCTCCTTCTTTCGCGATATATATAGTGAAGATATTGATTTTGTATTGCCACTCGGGGATGGTGCGCTTTAAATAAATGCGCGCTCTAGATGCGCCAGGTCAGAGAATCGAGGCTCGCAGGGATACTAGATTTCACGCATTATAAGGCAAGCACTCATACTTCATGAACTTCAGTGATCGCCAGTAGATCTATTCTACAGTTCTCCCTGGATAAGAAAGAAATGATCCCAGGAATAAACAATGGATATTTGAAATCTACAGTGCTGAAAGGAAGGCTAAGAGAGCAAGTGAAAAAAGATTCTACGCCTACTGATTCTCGCGCGAATTGTTTTTTTTCTGCATTTAGCAGAAATTACATTTGAAGTTCCCGGAATTTTTTGTAATAGAAATTGATTTGTCAGGGAATTCCAAGTAAGGCTCAGTGTAAGTTTCGGGGAAATTCAAAAGTTTTGCGATACTCAGGCGAGAGATTAGGCGTTGCGTGTGTTATTCGATGAGAGAGTATTGCGCACACTATTTTTTTCTGATGGACTCTTCTTATATTCAAACGCGTTTTTTTTTAAATACCACAACATATTTATTGTAGATATGACCGAGTCTAGAGGAGCTTCGCTCGTTTCTCTTGTGCCCCCGACCGAGATCACATTCAAAGGTATATGTTTTCGAATATTGCCACGTCTTTTCGAATATGTGTCTTGGTTGTCTCGTTTTTTTAGACAATTAAATAATTTTATTGTTTTCTTTTTATTTATTAAACGTTTTATTTAAAGGTCCGTTCACCGATGTCGTTACTTCATATCTTAAAATCCAGAACCCTCAAAGCAAGACTATTTGCTTCAAGGTGAATCATCTTGTGTGTCAATCGATTCACCACTAGTAATTCAATTGTTTATTGTGTATGAATACTTTGCAGGTTAAAACGACGGCTCCGAAGCAGTATTGCGTCCGACCTAATTCTGGTGTTCTTAAGCCTGGAGAGACTGCGAATATCTCGGTCATGTTGCAGGTTGGTCTTATGTTGTCTTTACTTTAACAATGAATGTATATAATTATATTTCTTATTCCCTCATATTGATTTTTGCAGCCTATTGATTCTATCCCTGCTGATGCTGCCAAGCACAAGTTCATGGTGCAGTCGTGCTACGCGCCATCCGAAGGAGTCGATATCGACGCCTTCTGGAAGGTAAAATTTCAGGGGGAAATGTGCGAAATTATTAAAATAGCTATTTGTGTTGTATTTTTACTTTTAGACTGTTGCTCCAACGGAACTTCATTATGGAAAGCTGCGAGTGGTGTTCGAGAGTGGCAGTGGAAACAATCGTGTATCTCCGTCGGTAGGTGCTGGAGATAGCGACACTTCTTTCGACAACATGGCGTCTCCACCCTCTACGCGTCCTGCTCCGAGTGGTGGAAGCAATGTTCCTTCTGGCGGGGATGATAACATACGAAAACTCGAAGTAGAAGTGGAGAGGCTGCAGAGGGAACGCACTGAACTACTTCTCAAGGTTCAGGCTGCAAATGCCAAGGTGGCTCAGGCCGGACTCGACTATCCCATTTCGAACATTCAGGCGAGTTATTTATATTTATATATTTTCTATCTCTTCAGATATATTTTGCGAATCTGATGAATCAAATGACTAGTTTGTTCTTAGGAAGAGTGGACAAATTGTTTCTCATTTCAGATGATCCTTATCGTCATGGCTGGGCTCCTTATCGGACTTATCGTTGGAAAGCTGTTCTGAAACGTCTATTCCAGACTACGATATACCCATTGAGTTCTATACACCCTGCCATAGTATCCCGATCCACTTCCCACAATTCTATAAAGGCGTTTGTGACTTCCCAGCAATTCAGTTATCATTACGTCACTTTCCTAAATGGACCCCACTATGTAAAACATCGTATTTAATTATTGCCGTCCCCGGTTCCACGCACTTATCCTGTATACATTTATAGTACTTTTTCTTCCAACAGTGACGATGTAGAGGTTGCAATCCTTGAGTTAGTTGTATTAGAACGATGCAGGATTATCTGTAATAACTGAGGGTGGTTGGTCATGAGTGCGGAGGATCACTTTACTTTCTCGGTTACATCATTTATAGTGCAGCTCTGCCTTCGTCTTCTGTTTATTCCTTAGCAACATTTGTTTTGAATCGCAATTTTTTTAAAGTACATGCACATAATTATACATTCACATATTTTATTGCATTGTTCTCGCTTTTGAGTAAAGTTATTCTTTTACGTCGTATTAAATAATCTTCAAATGCGGTTATCTTTCCGCTTTATATCTCATAAATTCAATTATTTCAGTATAATTAAATTCTCTTTCTCAGGGTTACACAGACCGTCAGACTATACAATGGCTGGAAAGAAGAGAGCTGAACCGACCGCTGAGGATCTCTCCAACATCGAGTTCGAGACTAGCGAGGATGTCGAAATTTGCCAAACATTCGATGGAATGGGCCTCAAGTGAGATTTTATGCGTTTGCTGTCAGTTTAAAAAAAAACTGCAACTGTATTGTTTCAGTGAAAACCTGATTCGTGGTGTCTACTCGTACGGATTCGAGAAGCCTTCTGCTATCCAGCAGAGAGCCATCAGACCCATCCTCAAGGTACTTTAATATCAACTATTATTTTCTATCGTATGTTCTCTCTTCTAAAAAGTAGATTTAGGGTCGCGATGTGATTGCGCAGGCCCAGTCTGGTACTGGTAAGACTGCTACCTTCTCCATCTCGATCCTTCAGTCTCTGGATACTCAAGTGAGAGAGACTCAGGCACTCGTCCTCTCTCCCACTCGTGAATTGGCCCAACAGATTCAGAAGGTGTGTCCTTTCATATTTTTTCCATACTTTGATTTTTATCTTATTTTTATGAATTCAACTGCAGGTTATCCTTGCTCTTGGAGACTACATGAACGTGCAATGTCACGCTTGTATCGGAGGAACGAATGTGGGTGAAGATATTCGCAAGCTGGACTACGGACAGCATGTAGTGTCAGGAACTCCCGGAAGAGTATTCGACATGATTCGCAGACGGTTAGCCATTTATATTTTTCCTCGTATAGCCTGAAACGGTTTTGACGATGAATTATCGTCTTGAATATCATAAAAATAATATATATTTCAGTAATCTTCGCACTCGTTCGATCAAGATGCTCGTGTTGGATGAGGCTGACGAGATGCTCAACAAGGGATTCAAGGAACAGCTCTATGATATCTACCGTTATCTCCCTCCCGGTGCACAGGTGAGGAAATATCTTGATTCACCTTAGTCGTTCTATTGCTACAATAAGATTAGGTGTGTTAGTTAGTCGGCACTATTTACTCCGAGATATTGGGCACACTTGTTCGATTGACCAATTTTATAACGTTTTGTTTCCATGTAAGACTCGGTGAATTTCAAATGTTGTGTGATACTCAGGCGAAAGATCATGAACTTCAGTGATCTCTAGTAGATCTACTCTACGTAGAGGCCAAATATATGCGCGCTCTAGATGCGCCGGGTCAGGTGTCAAATCTAAAAAAATCGCCGGGTCAAATCTAGTACCCACCTAGCGTTGTCTTACGACGTAAAATCGCATGACGTGGATACACCTTTTTATACACCTTTAAACTCTTTACAAGTTTACGAAGCGCTGTAAGATGAACAAAATTGATGAATCGCACAAATGAATCCTACATTTCGGAGCAAACAGCGCCGATTAATTCAAACGCCTCTAGACTCGGTCATATCTACAATAAATATGTTGTGGTATTTAAAAAAAAACGCATTTGAATATAAGAAGAGTCCATCAGAAAAAATAGTGTGCGCAATACTCTCTCATCGAATAACACACGCAACGCCTAATCTCTCGCCTGAGTATCGCAAAACTTTTGAATTTCCCCGAAACTTACACTGAGCCTTACTTGGAATTCCCTGACAAATCAATTTCTATTACAAAAAATTCCGGGAACTTCAAATGTAATTTCTGCTAAATGCAGAAAAAAAAACAATTCGCGCGAGAATCAGTAGGCGTAGAATCTTTTTTCACTTGCTCTCTTAGCCTTCCTTTCAGCACTGTAGATTTCACATATCCATTGTTTATTCCTGGGATCATTTCTTTCTTATCCAGGGAGAACTGTAGAATAGATCTACTGGCGATCACTGAAGTTCATGAAGTATGAGTGCTTGCCTTATAATGCGTGAAATCGAAATGAGTTTATATTATATTATCTTTCAATATGTTTTAGGTGGTGCTTCTCTCTGCTACTCTTCCCCATGAAGTACTCGAGATGACGAGCAAGTTCATGACTGATCCCATCAGAATCCTTGTCAAACGTGATGAACTTACTCTCGAAGGTATTCATTTTACCATCTGATGATGTAGGCAAAATCATGATGTCATTAAATGATTCATCGAATGACGCTATCATTTTTCCATCTGAAATTGACATTCGATGAATTGAGAGACAACTATTTTATATTTGTTCAATATTTGTGTTTAGGAATCAAGCAGTTCTTCGTTGCCGTTGATCGTGAGGAATGGAAATTCGATACTCTTGTCGATCTCTACGATACTCTTACCATTACTCAGGCTGTCCTCTTCTGCAATACCAGAAGAAAGGTAGATATGACTATGTAGATTATTGTATTCAAGGATTTGATTGTAGGTTGATTGGCTCGCTGAGAAGATGAAAGAGGCTAACTTCACTGTGTCAGCTATGCACGGAGAAATGGAACAGAAGGAGAGAGAACAGATCATGAAGGTTTGTCATTTCACTCGATTATAAATTAATTATTCGCTGAACAAATATTATTTTCATGGGAATGTTTTTTAGACGAATGAGACGAGCAGTCTATTATTCTTCCGAAATTGTTAATATAGGATTTCCGTGCTGGTCAATCGCGTGTCCTCATCTCTACTGATGTGTGGGCTCGTGGTCTGGATGTTCCCCAGGTCTCCCTTGTCATCAACTACGATCTTCCCAACTCTCGTGAATTGTACATCCACAGAATCGGCAGATCTGGTCGTTTCGGAAGAAAGGTTAGTGATTGTGGATATTATCTGTGGAATTGATATAATGAAATGGAAAGTGAGTGTTCGTCTGTGATTGTAAACTGGTTATAATAGTTGTTTATTATAGGGAGTTGCCATCAACTTCGTCAAGGCTGATGATGTGCGTATTCTTCGTGATATTGAGCAGTACTATTCAACTCAAATCGATGAAATGCCCATGAATATCGCCGATATGATCTAAGTTATTACACTCTTCCCCAATCGTTCTTCTGATTTACCCCAATATTGACTTCTTACTTTTCTAACTGTATTGTATCTGAGTGGGATACTTTCATGGTATGACATTGATGTGGTTGCTATGACTCCACTCTCTGTTCTCTACCACTGATTTTCCTTACTCTATCGAGCACCGTGTTGTTACTGTTCCCACTCTATTCCACTCTCGTTTCTACTCTACCCGAACGAGACCGCAGTCAATACTCTCACATTATTATTATTATTATTGTTGTTGTCTCACTTCTCGTTCATACGTTTGATAATAATGTAGTCACTACACTCTCATTGATCCTCATTTCATACACTTTAGATCGTCAGTACGAAAACTTGTTTCTTTACTGTCAAATATGCAAATTTCAATTTATTGTCGAAACGAGACGTTTACCGAATGATCAGCATAAACTTGAATGTAAGATCCGTCTTGTGATTTCACTACAAAGCACAGCGTTGATTCCGCGTCGTCGATTATTTATAACACTTGTTAAAATGGCCCTTTCAAATATTGAATTGGTTCAGTTGATGGGCACTTCCTCAAATCCGATGAGATGACTCGGGAAAAGACTCAATGCTGTGGACAAAGGTGACCTCGACCGATAAATATTATTCACATGTAATTTTAAACCTCGAATATACCAGTAATTTAATTGCTACAAGTGTACCTGTTATACAACTTTTAAGTGACTAACATTACTGTCACAATCAAATCTATTTCTTGCTGATATTTTGCGAATTTATTGCTGGGTATTATCTCCAAGTTGCCAACTAGCGGTTAAGTGAAAATAGTGTTCGGTATCAAAAGCCATGTCTAGTTCAGTCTCTACATATTCGATTAATGGACTGTTCGTGAACTTGATACTAATTATGAGATCGTAATATATTTTACTTTACAGATGGATGGTGGCAGATGTATGCGGAATTATTTGTGCGTCCATCACTTGGTAAGCGACTTATAATTGGCTTTCGATGGTATTATGGATTGTTATGCAGTTTGGAGAAAGTATGAGTGAAGAATGATTCCCGATCGAGAGGATTAAAATGTATTGTAGGTTCTTAGTCCTCTACGGTGAAGTATGTGTGTGCAGTATCATGCTCTTCTCATGGGAGGAATATCAAGTACATCAAACAATCCATTTTATTATCTTCCAATTACTCGCCTTCCTTTCTCTCTCCAGTCATCTCAAGGTAAACACTGGGAATAGAAATGAAATGTTTATAATAAATATTGAGACAATGCTGACTGATCCAGGAGCAGTTCCAAAGGGAATGTTAACGGAAGACACTCTAGAGAGGATACAGGCTATGAGTACTGAGGTAGGTAGACCACCCCTCCCCCCTCCACTCTGAATATGAAATTGTAGGTGGTATACAAGTGTCAGAAGTGTTGCAGTCTCAAACCAGAACGTGCTCATCATTGTTCAGTCTGTGAGAGGTCGATTACTTCATAAGATGATAATATGATAAGGAGTAGATTACAGATGTATTCGTAGAATGGACCATCATTGTCCATGGGTTAATAATTGTGTCGGAGAAGGAAATCAAAAGTACTTCGTACTATTCACAGTAAGTTTTCCCCACTCATTTTCTCATCTAATATCATATTATAGTTGTACATCGCTCTTCTCTCAATGCATGCTTTGTATTGGGGTATATGGCAGTTTGTATTGTGTGTGGGAGAGGAATGGAGAGGATGCTCTGCCTTCGGACCTCCCGCTACAACACTCATGCTCGTATGTTTAACACATTTATTCATTATTTCGCCGTTCTGAAATGATATCCATTATGCCAATTCACTCTATGTACACACTGTTCTTCCAATAGTGGTGTCGTGGCTAATGGGATCGAATTGAATGAATGTCTTTCAGATCTTTCTTCTATTCGAGGCGATTCTCTTCTCAATCTTCACTCTCGTTATGTTTGGGACTCAGATCTCATCGATATTCTCTGATGAGACTGCGATTGAATCATTGAAGAGTCAAAGAGGAATGGATCAAAGTCATGAAAGAGGAGATGGATGGAAGAATCTACAACAGGTAAGAGAAGAGAAGAGAGAGATCATAATGATAATGAATATCAGGTATTCGGTGGTCCATTATCAATGAAATGGTTGAATCCATTGGCGACTACTTATTACACTCGAACTAGTCATGAGTACAGTGTCTAGTCCATATCCCCCCCCTCTCTCTCTCTCTTTTCCGTTATGATGACTATGAATCCCATCTCTCTTTCATATACGAGTCTCTCTCTTCACCTAATCATCCCATCCATTACACGAGTCTTTATTTATCTCTCCTCGTTTAATACAATCGTCCTTTCTCCTTTTATGCATGCCAATCCAGTAGAAAGAGTCATATGATATTGTACATTCTTTGTATCCAACTCCCTTTTTACATAGTATGTATATTTATCAATCATAGCTTACATTACAAGTTAATTGTTCAAGGGGTTGTAAAGTTAAATCGATGCTCCAATAATTAATGCCTTTGCTGTAGCACTAATTATAGATCAATGCATGAATAGAGTAATAAAGTATTTGCTCGCTAATACACAATGAAGTTCAACAATTGGTAATTAACACACCATTAAAATACTTTGAGAGAACTACATATTCATGGAACAAATGATGTATGAGATATTGAAGGGAGAATGGAGAAGATAGAAAAAGTAGGGAAGAAGTTATCAGAGAATGCGTATCTCGCTTCTCTCCTTATTGTATCCATCGCGTCCATTTATGCAAGTATTGCATTTACGAGAGAAGGGTCAGAGAATACTCGAATATCAGAACATTCTCTTATGCCTGGTGAGATACTGGGAATATTGTATGAAATGAGATGATTGAAGGAATCGTTCTCCCGACTTTCGATAAGGATTCACAACAGATTAAATGGTTAAGGGAATTAATGAATATGAAAGAGTGAGTTGAGGATGTGAATGAGGAATGATCAAATGGATCCAATTCCAGTATACAAACGAGGAGTGAATATATTGCGAATGAGATGAATATTTTCTCAATTGAGTCGTCTGTACACAAATGGACTAAATCTAACATCTTCAAGGTATTTGCCCCTTTAAGTCCAATGACTAGAATTTATGTTAGAATTCATCTGGAACGAGTACGGTATCTCTTCTTCGTGCTTATCGATCGACAGGAGCGGAGAGTATGATAATAGCCACTCGAATGGAAGATAGTCATGCTGTTGCTATGACCATGGCACTTGCTTACCATTCCAGAGGTAGTTCTATTACATTGCAGTTGTTTTTAATTGATGACAATATTTGAATGTTATTTGTAGATCATTCTTATTGGTCTCGTGATATCTTCTTCCTTTTTGTTGATGGAGGAGAAGAAGGAATGGATGCTTGGCTAGAAGAATATTATGGATTTAATAAGGAGAATGAGGAAGGAGATGATATGAGAGGAAGAGGAAGATTCGTCGTTGCTGCCGTTGTATTAGAGGTATATTCATCTATACATTCACATCCATTATTTATTTGGAATCGTACAATCATTATAATGTCCATCTACAGACTCCTGAATATCTCGCAAGAAAGCATGTAGTAGAAGTGAAAGTGAATGGAATGAATGGACAACTTCCCAATCTTGATCTATTTAATTCCGTTGCTAGAATTGCACATCGGGGAAGAAATCAATTGAATATTGTAATTTATCCAGAAGATGAGAGGGTGGGAATACTGTGGAGAACGAAATATATCGATTAATTCAGAGTGTTCACGATGATTCCCCTCTGATCCCATTACGATTTCTATTGAGTCAAGCATTCAGTGGAGTAGAGGGAATACATTCTCCTTTCTCTAAGTATGGAGTACAGGTAATCTTATTTTTTTATTACTGATCATGAAATACGAATATTTGAATTCAATGTCAATAGATAATTCTATAAAACGATAAAACGAAATAATAGAATATACATTTACTTATTGATTTCGTATTAAATACACATGATATTCTACAGGCGATAACAATTCGTGGACCTCGAATGAAATCGGGAGAAAAGACAGGAAGAACGGAATTTCTAATGGAAGGAATAATGAGATCACTCAATAATCTTCATGAGAGGTATCTTTCCTATTTTTTAGACTCTTAAAAGTAATAATCTTTTCAGATTCCATCAATCATATTTCCTGTATGTTCTAATCACTCCTGGTTTCTTCTCATCAATTGCATTCTATCTTCCGATCGTTGGATTATTCTTTGCTCCATTGCTAATCTTCGTAAGTTCCGGTCATCATCATCTTCATTCCCTTTCATAATCTCATTAACAGTCTCTTCGTGAATGGTTCTCAACTGGAATCTCAACTGATTATTCTTCCTTTCGTCCTGATATATCATTACTTTTCCTCTTTCTCTTTGGTATTTCATCTCTCCTTATAATTGATCCTCTCGTCAGATTCACGTCAATCGATCAGGTTAGATTACTGTATAATCATACTGTAAATGGGATAACATTGATTTTAGGAAGGAATAACTCGTCTCGTAATTGGAATACTCATCTTTCCTCTTGGACTCTTTGTCAAAATGTACGTTTTCTTTTTCCTTCGTTCTCCATTAATATTCATAAATTTAAGTGATTCTCTATCATCATCTCGATTTCTTCTTCTTATCTCAACTTCTCTCCTTCTTGGTTCAATTGCCCTTCTTAACTTTGCTCTTTCTCTCTTCTCTTCCATTGCCATTCTTCCTGCAATTCTCATTACGATGGCTCCTGCATCGACAAAGTGAGGGATACTGTAGATAGACAGTGACATATTGATCCATTTAAGATTGGGAAGACTCACTCGAACTCTTCTTCTCTTCCTTTTCAACCCAATTATTGTGATTCTTCTCGGAAAATTGGCAATTATTTCCCTACAGTATGAATGGTGGTCTCATGCGGATAATAAGCTTATCGAGGTACGATAATCTTGTGATTTATCGATATATTATTAATTTGTTCAGTGGAGTGTTCTAATTGGAGGTCCACAGTATATCCTATCTACCGTATACCTGATTATCGATCAGTTCTTCACTTTGGGATCATGGCATCTTCCATTATTACTCATTTTCGCTGGTCCTTTGTGGAATTCGCTTCTTTCTCTTGCGAGTACTCAAGATGTACAGAAAAATGTTGAGATATGAATTGTATTTATGTAATATATCGATTAGCTTTAATCGTGTATCTTTCTACGGAATCTAATAATCTATGACTAACTGTGATCTGATATCTATACTATTTATTCATTGAGATAATAAATGAGTTGGTGAAAAAGTAATGGAGACTCTTTATGGTTGCTTTCCTCTTGACGAAGGGAGAGATGAGAGGGGATTAATTAATTCCCTTCTCTTCTCTTTTCTCTTCATTCTTTTCAATCGGTAGATGGTAGATCACTTAGAAGAGAGAGAGAGAGAGAGAGAGGGGTAGGGAGGGGGAATGGATACTTACACAGATGGAGATAGATCTCCCATGAGAGAAGAGAAGGGACTGGTCGTAAGGGACACTCTCTAGGGAATAGAAAGGGAAGGCATGGACCCATTCTAATCAAGAGATATCCCATGGGAGATGATGGAAGGAATGGGACGATGGTGAAGAGAAAGAAGACTGAAGAGACAGAGGAAGGTAGTCGTCTTTCTTCACTCATCCAGACTACTGTAATACAAGGGAAGAGTACTGTAGTATGTCAAGGAGGAAACAACTCAATCCACGAGCTATGAAAGAAGAAGGAGAAACAAATGAGAAGAGGTGAATTCAATCTTTTTTATTTGGTTTTGTTTCATTTGAAATTTCTCTAAAATGAAAATTACTTTAAATATAACACGGGAAAAAATGAGAGAAATTTTATTTGTGGAAATAATGACGACGCTTACGATTGTCACAATTATGAGATTTTAATGAATTTCCTTTTCTGTCAGGTTATTCATTATTGTTTTCATTTGTACTTATAGGAAAATGAAACTATTAAAATCGTATTTTGCTATTTTTCTCTCTCTCTATTTGTTCTCTTTGATTTACTTGTCAGATTGACTTTATTAGACTTTCTTTGTCTGTCTGATTAAATATAATGCGGAAAGGTATCTGAAATGTAATTGCCCATGGATCGAATGTGACTACTTCATTTCATTCCTCATGACTCTTTTATTGACGACTCTTTCCATACGAATTTAGACAGTGGGAAAGAGAGACTCCCTTGAGATGAAGAATGAGAAAAGAGACGTGTAATTAGTGATATTCCCCATCGAATTCAGAATGAAGGAAACTGAAGAGTCGAGAGATGAAATTTCATCTTTGAATGAAGATGAAGATGATATCGATTCACCCACTATACAATCGAATATCAAAACTGAATCTCAAGATGAGAATCTCATTCAGGTATACGGTAATCTCTCTTCACTAATCAGTCAATATCTTCAGTGCGCTCTGTGTGATGGTCAATTCAATTCAGTTGCACTACTTCAAATGCATACAATTACTTTTCATATTCCAACGGTATACCATTCCCTCCGTCTCCCTCTCATTAGATTTCATATTAGCCCTCTTTATCTCTTCAATCATTCGTTTGTCCTCAATGTAATTCTTCCCTTCCTTCAATGTCTTCATTCGCTCTTCATATGAAATGTCATCTATCCGAGAGATTAGTCAATTGTCCCATGTGTGGAAAGAGTGTGAGAGAGGAAGAAGTACCGTATCCTTCCCTTGTCCACTCAAAACCCTCTTCTCTTTCAGGAATATCACGATCATTTAGCAGATCATTTAATGGTGAAGAGTGTGAATCTTTCTTGTTCTCAATGTCACAAGGGATCAGGTACTATTTCCTTCTCTTTTCTATTCATTCTTCACATTCTTCCTTACCAGAACAAACTTTCCGTGATGAGAATGAATTCCTTGTTCATTCAATGGAGAAGCATGCAAGATTACAAATATTCTGTACTATTTGCTCCAAAATATTCGGAGATGACTTTTCTTTCAAGGTATTATATTTTTCAATTTCTTTTTGAGATGAGAAATAATGTTAAGATGCATTCGATGTCCGATCACAGTGAAACGATTCTCAATTTCCATTGTGTGAAATGTGAAGTGAGAGAATATGAAAGAGGAATGAAATTATCTCTCTGATTCAGAAATCATTCAACAACAAAGTAGAGATGCATTCACACCTTCAATCAGTTCATTCTTCTTCAACTCTCATTCGATCTTCAGCTATCGAATCAACAGAAGACAAAGAGGTTGCGCACCAACTCTTTTATCGTTATCTCTTCATTCTTTTCAGTTTCGTATTCTTCATTGTTCAGTTTGTGATGAAGAATGTAGAGGAGAGAATGCACTTGATGAACATCGATTATTCACTCATTGCAAGGTGAGATCTCCCCCCCCCCCCTCCCCCTCCCCTCATTCCCTCCCTTCAGATAATTCACAGTGATACATGTGGTGAGTGTCATCTTCCTCTCTCTACACAATCTCAATTCATCGACCATTGTGAAGCACACGCAACTGATTCACACATGTCGTGTGTCGTGTGCAAGTGAGTGCAGCGAGTGCATTAAATACGTCGACCATTTCCCTTCTACAGACAAACTCTGAGAAGTGTCGCCCAATTGAATGTGCATGCTAAATTCCATGCATTCGAAGAGATTGTCCCTTCGAGTTCAGTCAAAGAAGAGAAGGAAGAAAAGTAAGAAGAATGATAACAATAAAGAATAATTGTGGAATATTCAGATCGAATGAATCTCCGATATCTTCACTTGTCCTACCCATCCCTCCTTCATCTCTAATAATATCTAAACCTTTATCGCCGTCAAAAGTATTCAGGTGTGACGATTGCTTATTTCTTCTTCTATTCTTCTCTCTTTTGAGATGTCATATCTGTGGTTTTCGATTCAATTCTCAATCTCGACTCGATACTCACATAAGGAAACATACTAATAGTATGAGTGCAACGTGTCAGATATGTGGAGATCAATTTAAGAAGTGAGTACTGTAGGAAGATTACGGTATCTAGATGGAAGAATCGATTGCAGACAAGATCAATTAGTCATGCATATGCAGACTCATAAGCTCAATCTGACGGAGAGAGCGAGAGAGGGTCTTTCTGTCAATGGAATCTAATCTACATTTACAATGAGCTTCGCATCTTCCCGGTTATCACAATGTCAAATGTATCAATCTCTATCTCTGTACTCCTTTCCTTGTCCTCTACTTCAAATTAATAAATTAATACGTGAATGTACAAAAACAATTGATCGATCGCAGCTGTGGTATTCAAGTGGTGCTGCAGTATTGATCTTCTATTACTGTTCTTGATCACTTATCACCCAGTTTTTTCAGATCACTGCAAATAACTTCTTTGATATGTGATGAATCTTGATCAGATCGATGTGCCCGGTTAGCTCAGTCGGTAGAGCACCAGACTCTTAATCTGGCTGTCGCGGGTTCGAACCCCCGCATCGGGCTGGCAATCTTTTGCAATTTTTCCAACTACGGCCCCTCTACTGGAGAATTGGACTGATCGCTGGACGTTTTCTCGGGAACTTTCATCGCGAAATCGGGTGTGTGCCCTCGAAAACATTGAAACGTACATAACTTTTGATGCTCTTTAGAATGGCATATAACATGAGGGGGTAAAATGAAGATGAGATTTTCCAAGATCAAAGATAAAATATCATCTTTTGGGGTCAAATTTTTGGCTGAAGTGTCCCTTTGGAAGTCTAACCACCTAGTATGAACCCCCCGAGATCATGTTGAGCTACTGTGCCCTCCTCCTCCGCTCTTACGCGGACCGCGTTTTAAAACGAGTGTGCCGTGGTACGGTATTAATGGTGTGGACGCCGTGGTGTGTTTTTACTGGTACTTGGCTCTGGTCCAAATTTTTAAAAATTTTTGATTTATTGATTTTTTGAATTGTGTTTATATCTCATAAGTTGCACATTTTTGTGTAGATAAAAAAATGTTGTCGAGTTTAGAGTAAAGTGGTCAAAATGATAGTGATTGACACCTCGTATGACCTTACTAGTAAGGACATACGAGAGGGCTTACTCGAATTAATCCTATTGTGTTTTTGATAAACAACCCTTCATTTCTTGCAGATGACCCCAGACGATGGAGTGTCCGGGTTTCTCACTCCATTGAATTCTTCAGCAGGATCATCGGTTCAATGTTCTTTGGTTCCGGACTTGACATCAGATAGACTACGAACATGTGTCAATTACTCTCGATCAAATTCTTCGAAAAGTTCTCAGCCAAGCTGGTTCGCTCCTGTTATCAACGTATGTATACTTTAAATATTCCCCTTTTATTATTCCCTCTTCTAAGCAATTAATTGTCTTTAACTAGTTCATGTTTTAGTCTTCTCCTCAAAAAGGGTCGACGACGCTTCCTGCACATCGTTCGAAAACTGGTATCTTTTATATATTATTTTCCTTTTTGTTTAAATTTTTCTGAAAAGGTTTAATTATGAATAGGGGTTGTACTACTTGAGTGATTGGTTGCCCCTAGCAACAGTCTTAGAAACATCCCAAAGAGTGTTTGAGATCATATCCCTTTTTACTTGTACCACTTAAATCAATCGATATCAGCCCTGCCTTTGTCTCCTCCTCTTTCTGCCAATGGATCGAATCGATCCTCCTATCGATCTCTCGAAGAAGATCTCACACAAGAGTTCTCACGCATTGAAAGTGGACTCGAAAGTCTTAAGAGGGCGACAACGAAAGCAACGAAGGTTTATTTCCCCCACTTATCTTGTTGAGAAGAGTGAATATTCAGGAAATAGCATTGGAATGTCGGGATCGTCGTTTGATTAAGGAGTGCAATCAATTAGTGAGAAGACTACCGAACGAGAAGAAACGACATCCTCCTCTTATTGTCGAAGATTCTCACTTCAAGATTCATTCCTGGTTTAAATCATTCTCTCCATTCAAGTAATGATCATTGTTTAGTTCATCTGATTCTTCAACGGAGAGATTGGCTTCCGGAGGATCGGGAATAGAAAATCCACGTGCTAATCTCATGTCCAGAGGTATTTTACCTTCTTTTATAGATTAATAGGCCAAGTGTGAAATATTGTCTTTAGGAGTAGATAACGATGGATTATTCTCACCTTCTCCACCTCTTTCCCCTGAGAGAGTGATGGAAGATGGGAATAGAAGGATAGAGAGAAATGAAAAACGAACTGAAGGAACACAAACTGATTATGAAAGGAGAAGAGGGAGAAAAGATGAAGTGAGAAGTAATAGATACTATGAGGGTAGAGGAAATGATGAAGAAGGACGAAACAGAAGAACGAGAACGGTTTGTATTCACATTATCATCTTCCTTTCAACTGAATAGTTATTTATATATAGTGAGTGAGTGTGTGATGAGAGTGTGAGTGATTGCAGGAACGAGTGCACATTATTGATGATCGTGCGTCCAATTCTTCCCCTGAGAGAGAACGAATCCCACCACGAATAACTGTGCGAAAGGAGCATCGAAGGTACTGTAATCTATAGTTCATTTTGATATATTTTATATTATTTTAGACGAGAAGTTAATTACGATGCAGCAGTAAACGAATTGAGAAGAGACCGAGAATGGGATTTATCTCTTCCTTCCGTATTCACCATCCCTTCAAGGATACGAATTGATCCTATCGACTTGCTGATAACAGAAGGAAGGAGGTATTCCGTAGAAGTCAATACCTATCACAAATAGTCTATTCTTTTGTAGAAAGGAGTATGATGAGATGGGAGAAAGACGGAAATCTCCTTTGAAATTGAAGGAAATGAATGGAAAAGGAATGGGAGTGGGCAAGTCACGAATGGAATTGATGAAGGAAGAAAAGGCGAAGAAAGCAAAGGATTTATTCCCCCCTGTGATGGATATTGATCAGTTGAAAGGAAAAAAGAAATATCCCGCTACTAAGTAAGAGAAATGTTAATTAGACGGTTGAGAGGGATTATGAGATGGAGTGGGAGGATTGATGAGAGATGATTAATCAAAGAATGACGATTATGTATGTTATAGGACGATGTTAAGTGGAGGTGAAGTGAAGAAAAGAATCGGAGAAGAAAGGAAAGAAGTGAGAAGAGAAAGAGGAAGAAGTGTTGGAATGAATATTGAGAGAAGAAGAGATCCATCTGAAGGAAGGAATATGAAGAAATGTGCATTCGTTGCTAGTAGTCAAGTGAGTACTCAAGGGGGAGAAGGAAGGAGGGGATGGAATGATATTGTAGGTTGATGGAGTATCTCATTCATTGGGTGCAAATCGACAACAATTACTCAATCTCGTCAAGTGTTATCTTCCCTCTATCCATTCGAGAGTTAAGGAATACTTGGAGAGACGAACTGCCAAAGAACGTATGTTTTATTTATTCCTATTCCTCGAAACATATAAGTGGAAATAAGTTCAGTGAATGAAAATACATTTTATTTTTTTCCAGATAATATTATCAGTGGATTGCGGAAATATCTAATGGAAGAATCGACGAGAGTTGAGAAAGAAGAGGAAGATAAATTGAGGTTAGTCAATTCTAGATATTTTATGTGTTACTATGTATTTGTTTGTAGTGAATACGACAGAACGAATGAGAGTGAGAAAAAGGAAGAAGTGGGAATGGAAATTCATCGATTGGATATCATTCTCACTGAACTCAATTATCTCATTGACCAGGTACATTCCTTTTCTATTTTATATCATTGTTGTTCATTCAACAAATGTATGCTATCGAAAAATCTTTTAACTTATTGTGGACATTCGAAATTATCAAAAAGTGTTCGAAAATAAATTACTATTAGTTGTATATACAATATTGTTTTCAGTTGGCACTTATAATATCTCCGTCTATTTCATCATCAATAGTAAATCAGCTTCGATCTATTCATTCTCATCTTCTCAAATGTGCTCCACTTCGATCGGAAGAGTAATACCATAGTTTATCCCTTCTTATTCATTCATATAGAAGTGTACCTCGTTCTTTCCATTTCCACATTACTTTCATTGACCTGCAATATTCTTTCGTCTAGGTTCATCTCATTCTATTGTATTTTGTTTACTACTAGATTAATTGAACGTATCACAGTATCTCACTCACTAGTTCATTCTCACTGACTGATCTCATATCTGTAATATAATAACTGCCCATTTCTTTTTGCGGCTTTCAAAGCTTCTCACTGCCAATGTAATTGATTTAATTGATGTATCAAATGAATAAAGTACTCATTTCCATTGGATTCGATTGATGGTTCTTTCGAGGTCGACCTTCTCCTCTCTCTTCACTTTATCTACTGATAACACTCACTATTCTCTCTCATCCAACTATCACCCAATCAGCTAACATTTATCCTCTTATATGGGAAATGGACGAATGTAGAAGGGACTCATGATGAGAGTGATTATATATTCGATGAGATGGAGATGTGAGAGAGAGGACAACTTCCTCTTCTCTCTTTCGAATGAGTCCCGATGGAATCACTACCCTTTCGATCCCACCCCCTTCTCCTTCCTTCTCCTTCCTTCCACTTTATTTCCCGTGTAATTCATTGAATATTTGTGATAACGATGTTGTAGATGCTTCCAGCTAGATCGAAGAAGAGGAAAGATCTAAGGGATGTCTTCCCCAATATGGAAGTAAGTATTTCTCCTCTCATATGTTTCAATTCGTTCAGCATTCGAATAGTTTTCGATAATAACCATAAATTAGAATAGATCTAGATTAGAAGGGAGGCGCGAATTCCTTAGTCATGTTGTTTATCTCTCTGTCTCAATCTCTTCATTGAGTAGTGTGAGGGAGAAAGAGGAAAGGGGGGGGGGGGAATAGGAGGGGTATGGCATAACCTCCCTCTCATTCCTCTCAATTTCCCCTCGAAGGACTCATAACTAGTTCATTCTTCTCTTTGATCGATTTCCCATTCTTATGAGTACGTTCTCTCATTCTTTCTTTCTCCGCCCATTTCAGATTATATTTTCGATCTAATTTCTTACTGCAATTATTTGTAATTCTTTTTTTAAAGATTGGTTTCAAACAGAATGAGGGAGAGAGATAGACGAGAAGAGGAAAAGCAGTGGTCCAAGTCGGAACTCCTTTCATTCCCTCTCCTCTCTCCTCTCTCTTTCAGTAGATGAGCCTTATTCCATCTCGACTTGACCTACCTTCTCAACTCTTGGAATAAGGCCAACCATTCGAATGGAGAAGGGATGAGAAGGAAGGGGAAGAATGGAAGTGACTGATAGGGAAGGCACGAGTGTGTACACTATGAGTACAGAGAGGGAAGAAGTGTTGAACCCCCCTTCATCAATCCCCTCCCCCTCCCTCCCCCTCCCCCTCCTCCCTCATACTCTACATCTCCCTCTCTCTCTCTTCTCTTTGATCTCTCATCGTCAAAGGAACAAAACAGAAACAAGCTCTCTTTCTTTCTCTCTTCTCTTACTGGAGTGTTCGATATTCGACCAACTGATCGTTATTCACTGGTTTGTCTCCCCCTCTCCCCTCCCTCCCCCTCTCTCTGATCCTTCTCTCTCCCCTTCCCCTTCCCCTTCTGTCCATATACTGATATCACCTGGAGTGAATAAGAGAAGGAGTCACACGGTTCTCCTTCCCCATTACCCCCCCCCCCCCCCCCCCCCTTTCTCCCCTCTCCCTTCCACTCCCTTTCCTTCCCCTTTTTGGCTTGCTATTTCCTTCTTTCTTACCCAAATATCCAGTATTTGCGAGTCACAGTATATTGTCTAGTAGTAATCCAAATCTGCGCAATGAGTAGAGACCTTTCCGTCTCTATCGTCACTTTATCTCTTCCTTGGGTACGAGGGAGTGAAAGTGTTCTCTTATTCAGACATCATCATCTCTTCTATGTGATTCTTTCTCTCCATCAGAGGATCTCTACCCTCTCCAATCAATTGATTCGTCTAATAGAGAAAGAGACGGTTAGTTAAGTGATACCATACTCATTGTGATTGTAGACTGTATGGTTACGCATGGTAGTGGATTGATAAGAGATGGGATTGTGTGGATATTCCAGAATCGTTCTCTTCAATATCCACCCCAAGTATTTCACATTTGGATACGGACGAAACAATTGTGAAGAAAGAAGTTACTTTCGGTAGGGATGGATCTTTACAATTTACAATTCAATTCCGATAGGCCACAATATTTCCACTGAGTGTTTTATGCTCAATATCCACGCCTCCCCTCTTTATTATCCTTTTCCCTTCTGGTTCTTTTCTGCTTTTCTTATCGTAATTTGATCCTATTCTCGAATTGAATCTATATACTTATCATACATCACGTTTTCTGATAGGTCTATGATTAATTTCTACAGTGTTTTTGTTCCGTTTTGAGTATGTATCAGTTAAAAAGAGTTGGAAGAGAGGGAATGCGCGTATCCCTCTCATTTCTTTCTTTCTTTCTCAAATCTGATTCACTTCTATTCTCTTCTCTTTTCTCTGCTTCCATTTCTCTCTTCCATTCTCACTCATTTCTGTCTCACTTCTCTCAATTCTTCCAATCTCAAGAAGGGGAAGAATCCTATGGGAGTAGAGTAGATCATTCATCTTTTCAGTAATGGCAGATTCAATCTCGACTACAAATATAATCGATCCCGAGAAGGTCGTCGATCACACGATCAATCGGACGACGAATGATGTAAGGATGAATACGAATGGAATAGAAAAATACAAATTGATTGTAGTTGCCTCGAGTAACTCCTTCGCGTTCTTCGTTAGGAGTACGAAAATGGAAATTACATAAAGGAAACAATCGATTCTTCTGCAATGGAAGGGTCAGTTAATTAATATATTATATAGAAAAACTATTCCGAAAAGAACTAATATAGTTGATGCAAATTTGAAAATAATTAGTGACAGTTTGGCATTTCTTTTTTGATCTTTGATCTCTATAAACTTCAGATAATGGTTGCTTCACAAAGCGGCGTTTTTTTACTCACTCTCTTTTTACTCATTTCTACACTCTCACTTTACTTCGTATTTGAGTGAGTTTTCTGCACATACATTAATATGATCTATCGAATGCATATAATTATAATGAATAATGATTCCAGTGCTCCTTACCTGTGGGTGAATGTCTCTCCTGCTCTTCCCATTGTAGAAGCATTACTAGCCCTTTTCATGTTCGGCAATCTATTCATGGTGATTTTTAATTATTCATTAATTAATAAGTGATTAATATCAGACAACATTTTCTGATCCGGGTATTCTTCCCCGTGCAATGAATGATGAAACTGCTGAAGAAGAGAGGAAATATTATGAGAGAAGTCAGTTATCAATCCATCCCTTCCCTTTAACCATCTATGATTACAGTGGCCTCGGAGACTATCGATTCTGAGAATCCTAATCCGAATAGACAAACAGTAGCAAGGACAATACAGGTGAGATGAGGATGAATAGAATGGAGATGATAATGAATGAGTGAGTGAAGGTGACAGTGAATGGAGTCGGAATGAGATTGAAGAGATGTCAAACTTGTCAATTATATCGACCACCTCGAAGTTCCCATTGCTCCATATGCAATAATTGTATACTCAACTTCGATCATCACTGTAAGCTCACATCACTTTTATTTCGTCTTGAGGAATTATTTAGTTGAATAATGATAATAATAGATAGTTTAGGTCCATGGGTTGGAAATTGCGTTGGTCTACGAAACTATCGATATTTCTACTTTTTCCTTCTCTCCCTCTGTGCACTTATTATAAGCACATTTGGAGGAAGTCTCACTCATATATTCATATGTGAGTACTCTTCTCACTCTACCGTACTCTTCTCTCTTCTTCAGTATCTCGTTCAATGGGAGTCCTCGCAGATGCTCTTCGTGCTTCTCCTCTTTCTATTGTAGTTGCTGTTATTTGTTTCTTCACATTCTTCTCAATAATCTGTCTTTCATCATTCCATTCATATCTCGTAGCTAAGAATTTGACAACGAATGAAGATGTGAGTTTATTATTCCTTTCTATTCATAAGTTCATCTCTTTACTCTCCTCTTCAGATAAAGGGAACTTTCTCTTCTAAACGTCATCCTCCAATCAAGAATCCGTATAGTCTCGGATTTATCTCCAATTGTCTATCTCGACTATGTAGTCCTCAGACTCCAAGGTATCCCCCTCCCCCTACAGTACTCTCTCCAATACCGTAATCATTATATCTCCAGTTTGATTGATCGTCGTGGATTTTCAAGTGGAATGGATGAAGTGGTTGTATCTTCTCGTAATAGATCAGATCCATCTACAGTATCCACCACTGGTACTCATTCTTCAACATTTTCAAGCGTTCGTTATACAGATAGAGTGTGATTGTATAGTAGATATTGATTGTTCTATTCTTTGCTTAGTTCATTTCTCATTTGATTCGGGTTCGATAATAGATTATTCATCTCATCCCGTGATCTTTTTTCCATTCGGGTATCCTCATTCCTCCACTAATTTCTCCCCTTTTACGGGTCTCCCTCAGCCATCTCATTAATTACCCTGTTTGTGATAAATTGTTATCTTGTTTTATACCTTGTATCGTTTACAAAATATGAGGAGACAAAGCTATCGATTGGAGGTACTTTTCACTCTGACTTTACGACCTTCTGATAAGAGATGTTTGTATTGAGAGTAGAAAAGGAATGGATGGATGATCTACCCGTGGATGGAAGAGTAATCATCGATTAGAGATGATCGAATGGAGAATACGAGAGTACAGAATGGTTATTCTGTCTGTAGTTGAATGGAAGAAGAGAGAGAGGGCAGTTAAAAGGAAGGATCAGAAAGGGGAAAAGATAGAAGGAGGTGATAGGAGAGAGAAGGGATTCTATCGCGAGAGAACGAGAAGAAGAAGACAGTCTCTCCCTTTCCCTTCCTTCCTTCTCCTTTTCTGAGGGAGAACCATACGACCTCTAACTAGCACCTTTCTCCTTTTCACTTCAATTGCCATGGTTGTTCTATAATCCCCCCTTCCCCCTCTCCCCCTCTTCCTCCGTTGATCCTCTATTCGGAAGTCGTCATTCATATCAGATAGTCATATCACTTATCACTCTATCGATTCATCCTCTTCTTCAGTCTATCTTCCATCTCTTTGATGGTAGTGACTCATTCTCTTCTCTCCTCTTTCAATCCTTCTACCCTTCTCATTCAATGAATTTCTATCCTCAGATCACTCATTATAGAACCCCCCCCCCCCTTCTTCCCTTCCTTCCTCTTCTCATCAGAATTTCTTTGTTGTCTTCCCTCTCAATACATTTCAATCACGCTTGTTTTTGTTCTCACTCAACTTTTCTTTATCTGATTAAATGCAGAGTTCTCTTCATTAGAATCCTCCCTAGGAGGATAGATTCCCTCGATTATGGGAAGATTTCTCTTATTTCTCTTCTTAGTCGTAATCTCTTGTAGTAATGGAGAAAAGGTGAGATATGAAATCTCTTTGATCCATCTCATTATTATTTTTCTCTATTGCAGAATGAAGAGTTCTTTTCAAAGAAGACTTATATCAAATCGAGAAATGGATTCATGAAATTGGGATCAGATGAATGGATAGTAAAGAGTGAGCAAATATTTATTCATTTCGAAATAATTCTTTATTTGAGATGACAATGATCAAATAATAATCGGAGCCCGATTCTCATCGAAACTTCAATCGGGAAGCATTCTCAGATTACATGCAATCAAAGATTATAAGAATATATTCGAGGTTAGAATCAGAGAAGAGACAAATAAATCAAAGAGAAGACTCATTAATCTTCCTCTTTCTCACTTTCTTGCAATCATTCTCACTTCTCTCGTTCATTCGGCTGCATTTCAGCTTCGATTGGGATTGAACAACTCAAATTTGTCAGTTGACGTTCGGAATGAGAATGGAATATCAATTCTTTCACTTCCATTCGCAGACCATAATCTGAGTGAGCATGAGCTATTTGGTGTGGAAAGATTCAAAGGCGGGAATCGATAGATAGGAAAAAGAGCTGAGTCAGTCGTTGTGATAGAGGAGTGGTGAATGGAGAAGAATGACTAAGATTGCTAAGGAAAAGAAACATAAAGAGAGAGAAGGAAAGAGAGAGGAAGAAAGAGGAACAGAAACGGATGGAACACAACATTGGCGAAATCATGGAAGGAAGAAGAGGAGGGGAAGGGGGATTATTGTAGTGAGAGTTCATTCAGATGAATCGATCAATGGAGAGAAAAGTATTGGAGTGAGATTGAAAACATCGACGAACGAATTGATTTACTCTTTCGAAAATGATATGGAAATGGTTGCGAGAATCAATGAGTGAGATTTCTATTTATTCCTTCTCAAGGGAAGAATTTATTCCAGACCTCTTGATCTCATCGATTCGAAATTGGAAGTTATTTTGGGAAGTGATGGTATGTTTGCTCTATGATCACTCACAATTGGTCATTTATTTTTTATCTATACCATGTATTTTGACATTTCCGGAAGCATTAAAGACTTTGAGCTATTAATTTGTTTTGCGATTAGCAATAGGGGGCTAACAGGGTAAAGAATCTGTCTTGTCATTCATCGCACTCTCACGCCAGTCAAAGAGACGAAAGATCGTGCGGAATGAAGAGGCGGATTCTTCATCTTGACCGCCATAGTCGGCACCCCCTCTCACAAAAATATACTATCGTAGTAACAAGAGTACGTATCGAATTGAGAAGGAGATTCGCTAGTTGGTTGTATCACTCTCGTCTCTCTTACTCTCTCTTCTCCTCTCGCTAACATCTACACTATCGCTGAATCTGATACTCAATCCTGTGCCATTCAAGGTAAACTGAGAACGATTTTATTAGATTTTCATTCGCAGGAAAAAATCCCAGAGAAGTGGTATATAGAAAAAACTAAATAATGATTAGGTAATGAGTGTGCGGAGAGGGATTGTGGAGATGGAATCTGCTTGGAATTGGAGACTCCCACTTGTGATTGCTATGGAACGGGAAATGCCGGAGTCAATTGCAGATCTGGTGGATAATTATTTTACAAACTAATTTAAAGTGTTTATTAATAATGAATTAAGATGTTCCCTCTGCTCAACTCTCTTCATCGATGGATGGAACTCTCGGATATCAACCACTTCGTGGAGATCAAACGATTGGAAGAATATCGATCTCTTTCAGAGTAATTATCTATTTAGATTATCTTCCACTGATAATTGGCTATTCAGTTGAACGAAAATGAGGATGAACAGGGAGTTCTCATCTCTGCACGACTTATTTCAAAGAGAAGAATCATTGTTTATGTTGTCGATGGGAAAGGATCACTACAGGTTTGAAAGAAAGGAAATGATAGGAAGGAGGGAGAAGGGTGAGGGTGAATTGGGAATTATTACAGATCGATAATATTGCCGCAGTTGGATTCGATATGGACAAGAGTATCAAGTAAGATAACTTGTAATACTTCATTGAATTCCTCTCATCACAGAGATCATTCTCTCGTTTTGATAATGGAAGGGAAGAAATTGTCTCTTCAAGTGGATAAAATGGAAGAAAAAAGTGTGGAGATGGATTGTGAAGGTAAGACAGAGAAGAAGAAGAGGGAAATGGATATTCATTCAGATGAGAATTGTTATCAATTCACTGAGATTCACTTTGGAGCTGAACCACAAACGAGTGAAGTCAGAAGAATTGGTATGAGATATTATTGATTGAAAATGAAATGAACTGAAATGAATTGAGGAATGACTGGTTGTATCTGGGAGACGTATGTTGACCATCACAATATTCTCTCCATGTACTACGATGGACATCCGAGAGTAAGACATATATTCAATCTTTTTTCAACCATGTTTTCACGTTCAATCTACGAGAAAGAGAAAGAGAGTGATCAGGGAAATTATATGTACTGTTCCAAAAGCTAGTCCATTTCCAGGTGTCATCCCCTCAGAAATTGGATCGCTGTAATAGAGATAAGGAAGAAGCAGTGATCGATGTTCAAGTAGGCCACCCCTCTCTCAATATTCATTGATTCATTCCCTTCAGGAACATTTCACCAGTTTTATTGGTCATTCACTTCCCCAGGTATTCCCTCCCCCTCTCTCCATTTCCATTCCCTCTACGATCCATACTCAGATTCAACTGCAATCATTCGATGAGGAACCAACGGATCACAAAATTGGAACGGGAGCTTCTCTTTTTCCGATAACAACGAAGAAAGTGAAGGAATTTCCATCTCTTCCTTGTAATAATGCAGTGGGAGACAACTGTAGGAATGGAGCAACGTAAGCCTCCTTCCCTTCCCTTCCATTCCCATCCCTCTTCTCTCCAGATGTATTCTTCGTAATCATACTCGAATCTGTCTCTGTCCACATGGATTCGCTGGATCCGCATGTCAATTCAGTAAGTTTCCCTTTCTCATCCAAACTGTTTATAATGAGTCTTCTCTTCGTTCCTTCACCTGTCTAATCTAAACTATCCAAGGGGCGGAGCTAAAGGGAGGGAATGGGATGGATAGAGATAGTTCATTCAGTCTTCATTCCATCCCTTCCCTTGAGTTCCTCTCTCTCTAGATTCATATGAGACAACTAGATTGATTGTCTATCTAGCTGCCTCAGAATGAGTCTAAAGAGTCTTGAACTGATCTTCCATCTCTAGCTTCAATCCCTCGTACGTGTGCCGAGGCAAAAGACTTCTACCGTACTCCCGATGGACCAACTCTTATTGATGTCGATGGGTCTGGGCCACTTCCCAAATCTGTTGTTGACTGCAATAATGGTACATCCATATCCCTCTCACTACCGTAATCCGTTCCCCTCAGGAATCACGACAATCATCAATGATATGCCTGAGAAAACGATAGTTCACGATACAGTAGAACAACACTCACAATTCATTCTGTCATATAGGTATGGGGGGAGGGAAAGAGAGGAAATGAATGGAATTCATTCAGGGATTTCACTCCTCAGCAACTTGCAATGATGGTTGTTGAAAGTGAGAAATGTACTCAACAGATCCATTATGAATGTGCAAGAGCCGCTCTGGGGTAGGGACGATCTTTCATTAATTACTCCAATCGATGAACTGTAGATTCGAGAAGAGTAAGACTCAATTCACTCTCGCGGGAAGCAATCGAACCATTTCAAGAATGGGAGATAATGATAAGAAATGTGGCCAAGGTTTAGATCTCATTGAAGATTGAAGAATAGAGATTTAATATTATAGGAAAGTGTAATTGTGAATCTGATAACAGTGGAGAAGATGATGGAATTCTTCAGTCTCCCAATGTTGGAATAACCAAGATTCTCGCATTTAGAGATCATAAGATTTCCGTTCAAAATGGACTGATATCAGTTGGACCTCTCGTCTGTTCATCTCATCGTCAGTTTATCAATTGAATGGAGAAAGATCAAAGATCAATCTATCAGCTGGTTCTCTTACTCCTCTTCGATTCTCTTCTCCTGCAGTCGTTCTTCTTGATAGATCATTCGAGAAAGATCTTTCCATTCAATTCAGGTAGTGATAAGTGATTACAAATGAATCATTATATTTCTTGTAGGACGACATCGAGTTCTGGAGTGATTCTCTCTGTTGGAGGAGGTCTCACGCTGAGGATCAAATCTCGTAAGCCCATTATTCCCCCCCCCCCTTCAATTCTTCTTCATCAGAATATTCTCTATCCGTCTCAATCGAAAATGAGATGGAAGTGACAGTTCAATCCCCTATCAGGTATACCTTACCCTTCCTCCTTCTCCCTTTGATTGTTTATCTCTCACAGACTGAACAATACTGCATGGCATCTCGTCATCATTGAAATAATAAACAATCAACTTCGTCTCTCAATCGATAATATCGTAGTCGTAGAGAAGATCGAAGGGGAACTTACTCAGTTTGGAGAGATTCAATTGGGAGATCCTAATGAGTAAGAGAGGAAGAAGGAATGAAGAGATCAGATGATTCTTTCAGGGGATTTATTGGTTGTCTTCGATCATTGAGATTGAATAATCAAGTTCTCGATCTCCATAAGGAAACTGAACACGTTGAGAATAATGAAGTGCATCTATCTTGCCCTGATAAATGTCATTCCGATCTATGTAAGAATGAAGCCGAATGTCTCGAGAATCTATCTGTGAGTCTTCTCCTCTCTTCTCACCATTCCCTTCCTAACTCTATCAATATTCTCAGGATCTCTCAGCCGATCCCGTTTGTGTGTGTAAGATTCCTCAGATTCAACAGGGAGCCAATTGTGAGATTGGTAAGTGAATTTAAAATTGAAAGATAAGGAATGATAATTATTAAGATATCAACAAGACTCCTCCAGTCTCGTTCCATGGTGGTCATCTCAAATACGAAGATCTCCATTGGACACTCGAGGGAGAGGTTGAATTATCTTCCCCTTTCTCTATCTTATTCATCCTCTTCAGATTGTTCTTTCCTTCCGTACTGATCAACAACAAGGATTAATTCTATTCACTCACGATCATCTCAATAACTTCCTACAGGTTGGTTTCCACTCCTTCCTCCCCCTTCCTCATCCTTCTCTTCAGTTGCATATCGCTTCGGAGATCGCAGTTACTCTCACTCTAAACAATCTGGAAGAAGTGTTCACTTGTACAGTGGAAGCTGAACCAGGAGAGGAATACTCTGATATGGAATGGGTCCAGGTAAGGAAGAGAAAGAAGGATGAGGAGAAGGGACGGCTATTCAGATAGTTATCTCTCATGTGGATAATACGACAATTCTCTCTGTGAATGGACGTCTTTGCTTCATTCAGAAGACTAGACTACTATCCACTGATCCTATTACGACTTATGCCCATGTTGAGAGTGGTAAGAGAAGGAAAGAAATGGGAAGAGAAGTAAATGAGTGAATTGAAGAATTGGTGAGGATTCCCGTTGGACTGCATCATTCAGCTGCAATTAATCCATTCCTACTCACTTATCTTGGAGGAGTGCAGGTAAAATAGAAGGAATAAAAAATAGAGGAGTGATCTTCTGCTCTCCTTTTATTTTCACAAATGGGATAAATTGAAGGAAGCAAAGAAACAAAAGGGCCAGTTGACACTATCTCCTCGATATGATACTTCAATTCGTGATTTCCTTGGTTGTGTAAGAGGATTCAGGTAAAGAATACCTCATCTTCATAATGAAAAAAAATTTCAGAGTGGGAGGAAATCTAATCGATTTGACTCATACAGCGAAGGGAACGAGACCTGAAGATCCTGGTTTGATATTTACTTCTTTCTTCTCTCATTTATTCCAATTTAGATCTGGTTCAAATTGGATGTGAACTTGGTTGTTCATCAATTTCTTGTTCGAATGGAGGCCATTGTGGAGTCGGATGGACTAATTTCCATCCTGAATTCAATAACAAAGCCCATTGTAATTGTGAGAGAACTTCCTACAATGGAGATAAATGTGATATTGGTTAGTCGAATTAAGGAAATTAAGATGATGATAAGAGGAATCACAGATCGATCGCTGTCTCTATCGAATGGAAGATCTGTTGATGTGAATATCAAAAGATATATTGATCAGTGAGTTTCCTTCCCTCCTTCATTATCTTCTCTTTCAGTTATCCTCTTGCTGATCGATCGCACTCACAAACTCTCAAAATGGCATTCAAATCGAATAAGCAACCGAATACAAAACAAACGATTGCTACTCTTCATTTCAATGATGGAAGGTTATCTATTATCTATCTTTATTCCATTAATCTTCATCATTTAGTCTCTTCGAAGTTCTTCTCAATCGTAATGGAAGTATTCACGTGGGAGCTGTGAGAGGGGATAAAGCAGAGGTTAGTCCCTCTTCCACTTTCCTTCTACTCTCTTCTCTCCTCTCTCCTCTCTATAGGTACTCACATTCGCTGGTAATTTCTCAGATGGCTACAGGCATTTTATAGTTGCTCAATTCAAGAATGATTCTGCAACTGCCATTCTGGTATTCACTCTCTCAATTCTTCTTCTTCATTATATTCCCCTATCTTTAGATTGATTCAAGTCGTCACGATCTTCCATGGTCAACTCATAATCTCGATCTATTCGATGCTTTCTCTCTTACACTCGGTACTCCGAATGACACTCGATACACTGATGCACAGAGGGAACATTTCGATGGATGCGTCTCAAGTATGATCCCACCCTATGAATAGATTAACGATTGAGCGATTAAGATGTGGAATTGGACTATCAGATAACAGCAGTGAAGATTGAGCCGATTGCTGAATTGTACAATGTATCCTCTACTAGGTATTTCCCCTAGTCTCTTTCTCCTTCGTTCTATGATTATTCTCTTTAGATGGTCAGTCACATCGATTCGTCCCGAAGGATCTTCCATTCTCGATATGATTCAACATTCATGTGGTCAATTCAAGGAAAAAGATCATCTGCCTGGTACAATCTCATCCATTTCTTCTCTCTTTATTCCTTTCTTCAGGTCTTCCTTCCAAAATTGATTATCCTGTTTGGGATACTAATTTCGGTCGTCTTATCTATTCGGGATTGTGGTTGGAAGGAGGAGAAGAAGATGGTGGCACTAATTGTCAGTTTTATCTCGTTATATTTAGTATCTACTTATTATTTTCAAATTAATAATAAATTCTTTCCAGGGCTTCTCATTATCTTGATCATCCTTGTTATTCTCATTATTATCGGAGCGGTTGTTTATTTCATGTGCTTCAGAAATAAGACTCCTCCAAGTGAGATGAGCATTTGAAAAGTATTTAGTAAAGTGATAAATTGCAGAGAAAACCGTGGAAGAGACTCCTCTCAATCCAATTCAGCCCGTTATCTCCAATCCCATTCGTAAGTTTAACTAATATTTAAAATCGATTTAGGGACCACCATCCATTTTTATAAATGCGCTCGAGCGCCATGCACATTCATGCGAAGGGGAGGAAGTGGCCGCGGGTTCTGATTTCACAGGTGTTTAGTACAGAATGTGAACTAACTTTGCTGAAAAAATTAGCAAATTTTATCGATGCGCACGCTTTTTATGAGCAAAAGTATCTCAAAAATTTCGTCACGGCTTGTAAGTAGATTGTTTGAATCGCTGTAATTTCCTTTAAAAGAGAGGGCCGCGACTTTTGACACTTTCCAGTGATAAACTAAGGTTATGAGTGTACAATAAAGCACGCTGTAAACTAAAAATTCTGCACCAGGTCCGCGGACGCTCAAAATAACGCATGCCATGATATTTTTATCCATTTCAGTTCCAATTTGCAAACATTTAATAACCGAATAAATAAATCTATAAAACGGTGAAACCGAAACCAAATACATTTTCATTGGATTTTAAAATGAAAATGCAAAAAAATCCACTAAAAATTTGCTCGGCTATTTTTTCCGTGAAAATTTTGCAGAGCAAATTTTTTGCGTTTTTTGCTTTCGTCGATGGGGAGTCGAGTTTCGTGCAAAATACATGTAAGGGAGGGAGGTCGAACCACCGACTAACCAACGACCTCTCGATTGCAATTCAACAGCTTTACCATTGAACTACGCAACCATTTCTTGCGCATTCCCTTATTCCAATAAAGAATCTGGTGCAGAATTTTTTGTTTAAAGCGTGCTATGTCCAAAAATTAGCCAATTCTATTGGTGCGCGCGAAATTTACATAGAGTCAAAGTTTGAGTTGGGAAGTGATCTTTGATCTCATATAAAAAACGTGCGCACCGATAGAATTGGCTAAATTTTCGGATATGGTATGCTCCTAACCTTAGTCTATCACTGTAAAATGTCAAAAGTCGCGGCCATCGCCTAGACCTCATTCTAGATCGTTTTGAAGTTTGTTGCTCTCATTTTCGAAAAACATATTTTTGAAAAAAATAGATTATCTCGATACCCGTTAAGTTAAAGTTGGTCTTCCCTTCACAAAAAATGATCCCATACATCAGTTTAGGAAACTGAAATAGTTCAAGGGTCATGATTCTATGATTTGCATAATCGATGGTGGTCCCTAAAATCGATTATGAATAAACAAGCCGGAATCGCGCGCCTACGGCGCGCTCCCCGGCTGGATGACGCCGGGTTATGTATTTAGCTGGGTTGTGTGAGCCTTTGACCTGCTATGCCCGTCATTTACAACCTTCTGGAATCTTCTGGACCCGTCCCCGTTATTTCGACGATTCTTGAAGCCGTAAAGCCGTCCCCGTCTTTTCACACATTCTTAAAGCCGCTGGACCTGTCCCCGTCATTTCGAACTTTCTAGAAGCCTCTGGACCCGTCCATTTCATTTTCGAACATTCTAGAAGGTTCTGGGAGGTTCCCCTCAATTTCGAACATTCTAGAAGTTTTTGGAAGTTTCCCCTCAATTTCGAACATTCTAGAAGTTTCTGGAAGTTTTCCCTCAATTTCGAACATTCTAGAAGTTTCTGGAAGTTTCCCCTCAATTTCGAACATTCTAGAAGTTTCTGGAAGTTAGTTCCCGGTAGTTTGATTACTGTAGGGTTACGGTAGGTATACGGTAGTCAGGGTTACGGTAGGTATACGGTAGTCAGGGTTACGGTAGGTATACGGTAGTCAGGGTTACGGTAGGTATACGGTAGTCAGGGTTACGGTAGGTATACGGTAGTCAGGGTTACGGTAGGTATACGGTAGTCAGGGTTACGGTAGGTATACGGTAGTCAGGGTTACGGTAGGTATACGGTAGTCAGGGTTACGGTAGGTATACGGTAGTCAGGGTTACGGTAGGTATACGGTAGTCAGGGTTACGGTAGGTGTACGGTAGTCAGGGTTACGGTAGGTGTACGGTAGTCAGGGTTACGGTAGGTGTACGGTAGTCAGGGTTACGGTAGGTGTACGGTAGTCAGGGTTACGGTAGGTGTACGGTAGTCGGATTACTGTAGGGTTACGGTACACGGATTACTGTAGGGTTACGGTACACGGATTACTGTAGGACCTCAGTTATCCATGAACCAAAAGTGGGCGGGGCTTAACAGACGGTCACTGCTGCTTTATTAATAGTGTATGATAATAATTCAGCAAAGAAACCCGTGAGTAATTTCACAATTCCCGAGCCCGATTCTGTTCTCCCAGAGAAGACAACAGATGAGGTCAGTCTCTTCCTATAGATAATCAATAAGTGATACCGTACCCTCGCTTGCTTGGCTCATCCTATGCTTTGTGTACGGTATATGGTCGAGATATTGAATGGATTAAGGACTATCATCATGCTCCATCACCGGTCCCTCCAACTCCAACTCGCTAGTCACTCTTCCTCTTCATTGGGTCTCACATATTCATCGATGCCATGTCAATCTCATTATATTCTGGTCTCTTCTCTCCTTTGCTTCTCCATATCATTCTTTTCTCTATGCTGCAATAAATTCTTCCTACCGTAGTCCTTTGTGTTCAACAGTGCACAATTGAATGGATATCTTCACTGCTTCTGGCATGTCTATCGTAATCATCCTTTGTATCGTAGATAGAGGGAGTGAACTACTTTCCCCCAAGTGCTCCCTTCCTTTCCCTACAGGTATCTCTTCATTCCTACTCTACAACACTCAAATCGGAGGCTTATTTCACTGCTCCCGAATTTCAGTCTGATGAGGAAGATTGGGATAGAACTCTAACGGAGGATTCAATAGGAAGACCAGAAGAAATGAGGTAGATAATCAGCCATTCCCTTGTACTAGAACTAATTGGAAATTCAGTAATCTTCCCTCATTCAACCGTACCATGCCACATAGATTATCCAGTTTTAAGAGGTATCATTCGTTCATTCTTCTTTCCCATAATGTATAATTCACTCAGATCTGATCCAACAGTGCCAGTGAATTCTCCTCTTTACGTGTCTCGTAATGACAATGATCTGTCAATGGAAGATCGTCGTTCTCCTCGACCAGTTCCTCCTCCTAGAATATCTTCTCCTCCTCAATAATACAATCTCATTCTATTTATCATCCACTTCATATCTCAGCATTCTCATCATATCTGGCAATATCCGACACAATTAGCCATCTTTCTCTTCGTTTTTTTTTCTCTGACTGTTAGATAAGGGTCCAATTATGCCCGATTGAGTGAAGAACACATGAATAATACAATAAATTATTTGAGCTTTTGCGTTTCAAACTATGTGACTAGTCTCGAGAGAAAAAATTGTCTCATTATAAAATATTGATTGTTCTTGAGATTGTTGTTCTAATTCTTCACATGTTCTAGTCTGGACACGATAATTCATGAAAACCATACCTATTTATTCCCGTCGAGTAAATAACAAATGAATACAATCAATACTTTAAATATGTATATTTGTATCTACATAATCATACTTTCTACATACTCTCTGTAAATTACTATCCCTTAGATGCCATAAATTATTCAGCCGAATATACAATACTATCCTTGCATTCTATCCCCTAATGATGGAATGAATATGTGAAAGTGAAGGAATTGCAGCAATGGATTGATCTTCCTCTGAGAGATAAGAAGAAACGAATGAATGAAGACGAGTCCATGTTGAGATACACAAAGATCTACAACATACGATCATTCCATTTCGATTTCCACGAAGTTGAAAAGCCAACAAACCTCATGGGAGAGAGTAGAATACTCTCTGTCTCATTGACTCCAATGTACAGATTAAGAGCAGATCGAATCTGAATTATTCTCATTAATCTCCATTCCCCTTCCCTTCTCCCTTCTCACCATTGGCCAATTAGTAGATAGATTCTTGAATGATCTTCCTCCAATCGCTTGTATTTCCTTCGGGGCGATCGATGGTACATTCTTATACACGAATCCGGTCTTCACTGCCTTCAAATAGTATACTCTTCACTTTAATTTCTCATTGATCCTACTTCTTTCTCAGCCAAATCGAGGAAATCATTCAATTCCTTGACGAGAAGAGTATTCGATAGACTGACGAGTTCATTGCATCTGTAATCACTCCTTCTTCTCTCTCCCTTCTTGTCCCTTACCTTTGTTTCAATCGATTATCGATGACTCTTCTACTATCTCCCGTTGGTTCACTCACTTGGATTGGCACCTTAATACACTTCGTATCTACTAGTTCAAATACGAAAACTAATTGTTTTACAATCATATTACCATACCTGGAATAGTAATTCGAGGAAGGCATTGTTGGTGCTCAATTCGAACCATTTGGATCGATCATAGAGAAGATTTGATGCTGATGAACGCATCTTAGAGAAATCAATGGATAGATCACGAGTAGGAAGAGATGCATCCGATCTGAGAGAAGAGGGGGTAATACTAGAAGGAGGAGAGGGGAGGGGGAAGGGATACCTCTGTGCAGCATGTCTATAGGGAGCAGTCTGTTCACGAAGAATAAGAAGATGTTTGATAACGAAGAGAATTGAATCGAGACTACGAGACCATCCACCTGATAACAAATGAATATTACTCCCTCTCTTCTCTTCTCTCAATCTTACTCTTCTTTGGCATGACAGAGATGGCCGTCGATGCATTATCCAATGAGACACAACACGAAATGAGAATATCGCGGGCTATCGATTGGAAAACTCCCATCTGGAAGATTACTCATTACCGTAATCCCATACTGTATTCATAATTCACTCACATCGATATACTTGAATAACTTGGCAAGAACCATAACGGATCTTCTTACAGTTGGATACCATAGACAATGGAGATCTACAGCTGACGGAGTGGAAAGAGAGATAGAAGAGGTCGATATCTTCCTTCCTCCTTCTCCATTCTCTCTCTCTTCCTCCACTACTTCAGACACACTTGTCTTCTTCTATAATCATTCAATACATCTACCGTATCTTTTCTATCTACCGTACCTTTTGTCCTTCTTCTATCGATCTCATCATCTCTAATTTCTCAGGATAGGCTAAATCTCCAGGAGAGGGTCGATAACTGGCGATATCCGATTGTGCATACATCTCAGCCCTTCAATTAATCAATGATCTACAGTAATTCATATGATTACATTACTCACCGATAAACAATTCTCTCAACAATATCTCCAACAAGTTCTCCCATAACTCTTACGAATGCTCCACGAGGATCAAATGATCTTCTTCCAATATTCATTCCTCCTCTTGATTCCATCCCTTCTCCTTCCATCATTGATGCCATTAATCCACATCTTTGATCTACCATTTCCACCTACAATAAGAGACTCCCATTTCTCTTCCCCTTCTCTAGTATACCTTGAGAATAGCACATAGTTCAGTGAGAGTCTCCAAATGAGGATTGTGAATAACCATCGGACGAAGAATATTATACAGAAGACGAGAAAGACCTTGAAGATGCATTTTCCTTTTGATCACTCTACAGTAAGATACCTTCTACAAATTGGTCGAAAGATGAAGTTTCACTCCAGAAAAATGAAGAAGGAGAAGAAGGAGTAGGAGGAATTCTTTCTGTTCTTGATGAGATAACACTCATTCCTCCGGGTGTTTCCATTCCTCCGTCCATTCCTTCCATTGAAAAGAATTGACGATATAGACGAAATTCATCATCGATCACACGAAGAAGAAAAGAAGATGATGATCGAGTGAGAGTACACGATGAATCATTTTGAGTCCTGAACAGAACATTGACATTACTGTAGGGAAGGAAGATAGGGAGGAACTAACGCAGCCAATTGAGCGAGTGTCGCTTCGAGGATCGGATTGATTAGTTGTTGACGAGTAGAGAAATAAACCTGATAGAGAGAGGATAGATGAGAGATGATGATGATAGAAGGAGGAATAATTGGAAATCATAAGAGAGATGTGAACTTACTTGCATACATTCAGAGAGCATTGCTTCGAATTCGGGTACTCCACTGAATCGAGATTCAGCTACTGATAGGGCAGATCTAGAGCATAGAATGAGTACACCCTTCTCCGCCTCTCTCCGTCATCCTTCACTCACTTCACAGACTGTGCTCTACTGGAGAATACTCCATAGAGAAGAGTAAGTGTCTCTTCATCAGTAATCGATCCATCTTTTCTACCTGAATGACTACCGTAATCCTTTCCTTCTCTTGATGAGTGTACCTTCTCCTCCACTTAATTCTTCTCTTCTTCTACTAACATCCATTGCTGCAGCTTCGATCTCATTGAGGACTGATGCTCGAATGCACGTCATCGCTCTGCACAATAGTTCATTGGGATTGTATTGAAGAGGAAGGAAGGGGAGGGGGGGAGCGTACCTCGATAGACATTGCTCATACTTCTCAATGTACACATCAGCTTCCTTCCACTCTCGATGAGATCTCAATTTACTTCATGTATACACCCGCGGGCAAAAGTCACCGGACACTTTTTCAATGTTGCATATCTTTTGAACCAGAAAATCAATCAATTTGAAATTCAGGCATTACATAGAAACTGAAAAGGACAATATTTTGCATATGAAACGGAATTGCAAAAAATCGATATTATTGAATAGTGATGACGCAATCTAAGTGCACTATTTCAAAGTATCATTATTCCTAGGAGGAATTTTTCCAACCCCCCAAACTTTTTATGCATAAACGTATGATCGAGGACTACCTAGGAAAAAAGTTTCAAGTTGCAGCCGCTTGATGCAGCGGCTGCAGGGTTGCTGCAAATTCAGGGTCGGATTTTTATAACTCCGCACCCAGACGTGCTAGAGACTCGTTCTAAGGATCATTCTGCTTCTTATGATGAGTAACTAAGATCCTGAGAGTTTGGTGAAGATCGGTCATCATTCACATCTCTGGCGCCCAAAAGTCACTTTTTCAGATGACCTGAGTTTGACCATACACAACTCCAAGGGGAATTTTGTAAAATCATGGTTACCGTGCAGGAACTTTGCAAAACCATCCAATAGTAACATCCCAAATTTTCAGAGCGTTTGCTTTACTCTCCGGTCTGTGGTGATCGATCTACGGAGGCCCGCGGGTGTATATTGTAGCCAAGACTCATCCTCATAATTCAAGAGTGTTCATGAATACGAACCTAAGTAATTGTAGGAATTCATCGATTGACGAAAGGATTGAAGTGAATGATTGACCAGTCACAGACAGCTTTGTCCCACTCGATAATTTCTTAAACAAAGGATTGAATTAAAAATACTTCGTTTCAAGGCCTATCTCAAGAATAACAAATTATAGTACCTTGAAAATGAGATTGGCTTGCTTGAAATAGTAGAGATTAGCCTTGATCTGTTCAGCCATCGATGCCAAATGAGTCTAAAGAATGAATAGATTCAATTTGTCTACAGTATTCCTCACCTGATTCTTAAGTGCTCTCTCACAAGCATCATGTAGAGAAGAAGTACGACTAGTCACACTACTGTATCCAGTCGATAGTTCACTCATTCTCTACACAAATACATTAAAGTATTGATTACAGTAACGGAGTACCGTACTTCCTCACACTCATTCATTCTCTTTTGCATTGTTCTCAATCTCATAATATTAGCTCGTAGAGCGATAGTCTCCACACAATCCGATGCTTTCTCTACCAATAGACCTTAACCAATCAATAATCATCAATTACTCCCTACTGATCTCACTTTCATCTCTCCATCTTTCTTTCATAATATTCGCCCATTTCTCAGCCAGAATGTGCTCCCCTCCATCGATGGAAAGAGTACCTCAATAACAGAATACTACCGTAATCTCTTCATTTCCTTCACTTACTAGGTCCAAGCCCATCATCACTATCTTCTACTCCTTCAGTAGGAAGTCCGAATAGATGAGCATCTTTTAATAGAAGATTCGAGTCTCTAATCAATGATTCCAGATCCATCTGTGTCAACGATATCAAATTAATTAAAATCTTATCTAAGATACAATTCACGGTCGATAACCGTATCACAAAAAAACTGGAAAAATAGATTGAAATGCAAAATTGTTTTATCTCAAAATGTAGAACGCTAAGAGTGAAATGAGCTAATGTAAAATAGCAAATGAGATCATATTTATATTTATCAATGTTACGAGTGGAATTGAGATTATAGTGAATAACATAGTCAGGGTGATAGAGTTTCACTATAAAAGAAGTGCAATACTTAGGAATATTGAACGTACGAATAACGATAACAATTCGAAAGAATAGAAGATGGGATAACAAATAAAGTGAATGGGATCAGAATAAAACACGAATAGTAGTCAGGAGGGATTAGAATAATCAGTGGGAATAAGTATTTCCAGGCAGAGATGAATCAGTCAATGTAACGGAATCGGTCGCTCTTAATCTGAAATAATAAAGTGAAAGGGGAGAAAAGAAAGAATGACCCATGAAAGGAACAGCTACTCGTAGATAAATATAAGTATGACATTATGAGCACAAACTGATCTAGACTACAACTAAACTAAATACAAAAAAATACACTGTACATAGAATAGTCCATTGTCGATACAATGTCTGGAAATGAACAAGGATAAATAAAAAAAAGGAAAGGGATTGAGGTAGATGTGAGATGGGAAACAGATAGAATGCAGACAATGAGACAATATGTCAGACAATGGACTACTCTTGATATTGTACATTCAGTTTTAGCGTAAAACAAACACAAAGTCAACAAAAACCTATCTATGAGAAAATCTAATCTGTGGAGACTAAAGTCCTGAAAAGGAATTGTGGATTCTTCACTCGCACACCTTGAACTTTCCGTCCTCTCTCATGAGCACGAAATTGTGTACGAATCCATGTGAAGTGAGTCCCATAGTGACTGTTCCTGCAAAAGGACAACCATAATCACCAATGTATGACTCGATTATTTCAGTAATAAATTGTGTAATTTGGTTAAACAATAGCATAATAAGAGCATAGATGAATCATGTTATCACTGGAAACAATGTTTTTCTTCATTCTACTAACCGGCGACATTCATGATGATTCCTTCAGGAAGATCCTTCGTTTCTTCGATTGTCGGCAGTCGTTGAGCATCCACAGATTGGATATTGTGATCCGTCTGAGGGAGCTGCTGGATGAATCTGCAATATAATCAATCATTAATAATTCTTCATGCCAAATAGTATAGTTGATGTGTGCAACTCACTTGCAGATATCATCGTATCCCTGTAGGTTGTTTCCATTCCATAAGAGAGTGGGATCAACCGCCACGTATAAATGCCCAATCTTGTCTCTCTTCCTATCCATCGCTTCGTAGTAGAGACCTGAATTGCCCAACCATCATAATATGCATCAATTGCCTTAAAAACGAAAGAATAATGCCTAAATTCAGATGCGGGAAAATGACTGACAAGTGATTTTGCTGGCCTCAGTGCATACGTCTTCATCTCTGTCCACTCGTTCCCTTACTGACATCTCTTATAGATCTAAAGTAATAATTATTTAAGAAGAAGGTATACCACAAAAAATGGAATCGAAAGAAAGAGGTGCGATAGATTCGAATCCGAACGAAACCCACGTTGCGAAAGAGAAAGAGAGTGGAGGGAGAGAGAGAGAGAGCAGACGACAGACTCACCATAACATGTAAGGCAGCATTTGCTCACTGATTTAAAACATTAATATGTAATCAAATATTCTCTTTGATATTGTTTATAATCTTTATCTTCTTTTTTTTACACAGACTGCACTCAGTACAGTTAAAACATAAATACGAGAAAAAAAGAGAGTGAAAGTGATGAAGGGAAACTGCGGGAACACAGTAACAAAGGCAATAGTAATAACAATTCAAGAATTAAAACAAAGGTCAAAATCTTATCAATAAATTAGACTACCCACATTATCGTGTGAATTCAGGCTTTCCCTCACATCAATTCGTAGCTGCAGTAATCAGCACTGCTTATTACGATGTATATATCTCTCTATTTTAGTTCATAGGACAACGTATTCACACGACATTCAAGGCAATAATTTACAAATGTGAAAATACCCATCCTGAGGGAGGTCGGAAAATGATCTAATTCTAGAGAGGGGTACTACTTACTCAGCATTCTGGGCCTTCTTCGGCTTGGGAGAGGCGGGCTTGGGCGACTTCTTGTCTGCAATCGACATATTTACTTTCAATATTGTACCATTCCAAGAAGACTACAATTTCCAAAAACACATTGAATATAGAGGCCAATATAAGGTGAATGAACATACTGTTGAGGACATCTCTGGGGATCCATTCGAAGTCGACTTCCCCAGTCTTGGTCGTTCCCTGTTCCACAACGGGCGCACGCTTCGTCATACCGTGCTTACGGGTCACCTCAAAACATATTAATAACACCTTTTTAAACATAAATGTAGACCGAAAATATAACAAAGAGTGAAAAGGTAAGAGCAATAGCTGACCTTCTCGAGGTAAGATCTGCTGGCCATAAGGAGGAGGACAGCAATGACAGCGAAGACGAGGTACATGAAGTAAGTCTCAGTGTTGTAGTTCGAGTCATCGTCAGCAACGGTGATCGTCTCGTTGAAGGCAGTGTGCACGAAGTACTGATTGTCCTCAAATATTTCAAATATTATCATGAACCAATTCAATTAAACGAAGCGAGAAAAAAATGAACGAGCAAAATGTAATTAAATGAACTATAGTAAGTATTGAAAAAAAATCAACTAACAGAGTCCTCGTAGTGGAGACGGACGACGAGTCCAAGAGGTCTACCAGAGAACTGCTCGAAGACGGGAATCGACGTGTCAAGAGTAACCTCCTCCTTAGGTCCCACCTTGCGGTTGAACTGAGCAGCAGTGAACTGCAAAAGTAATAATTCAATCAACTTGACTTCATTGTAGAGAAAAGGGTCATATAAAGGTCAAACGTACGTTCTGGAGGTGGAAGTTGTAGTCCTGGTGGTAACGGAACGACGTCTCAGCGAACTTCACAGTGAAATCTAAAATATACCATAAAAAATAAACGAATTTATGGAAAAGTAGTAAAAAAAAATCTCACCTTTCTCTCCACCGTTCTTGAATCCGATGAGGAACTTGATGGGCTTACCGGCGAACACTTCTGCAAAACTTTCATAAACATGAGTAAATATCAATTCAGATCTTCGCACGTCGACCACATGCAAAGAAATTGTCAATGACATTGAATGCGATAACTTACCCTTGTTGACATTAGCATCGATGGGATAAGTGAAGTGGAAAGAGACGGCGGCATCCTTGGAAGCTCCTCCGATCTCATCTTCCTCGTGAACTTCACCATCGGCTGCATCTTCAGCACGGACGGCAGAGAAGACAAGGGCGAATCCGAAGATGGCCAGAAGGAGCTTGCTTGAGATCATCTACAATATACAATTGAAATAAGGAAAACGAGAAAAAACTGAAGAATACTAGCGACATCGCATAGAGTGATAGTGAAAAGCTCTAATAATTGTGTCTTTGACTGGCAGTTGCACGATAGCCCGCACGAAAACGCGAAGGAAGACTCTACTGTATGGGTCAAACTGCAAATTATACGCAACGCAACGCAACGCAACGTCACGCAACGAGCGCAATATTTCGTTCCCGATTCTGATTGACCAGCGAAATACAGTACTGTACAGTTTTTATTTTTGTTATTGGTAAATTAAAAAAATAAAATAAAATATTCATACGTGGAGTGATATATTATATAGGGGAAGATAACATTACGGAGGAAAACCCATTTTAAAATATTAAAATTTAGAACAAGCAAATAAGTTTATTCCAACTTGAGAATTTAATAAACAGAATTAAACCTAAACAAAAATGGGAGATAACAATACAAGGGAGAAGAACAACAACGGGCTCAATGGAGATACAATTGAAGAAGAGAAACCAGGATAGAACGAACCGTCTGAGATTGGATATTGATGATGAATTGTAACTGATGTGAAAGAATGATGAAACGAGTGCCTACTAGAGTAATGAATACAACAAGTTAAGTACGGTAGTGCAGATGGAACATACAGAAGAGATTGAAGAGGATAGATAGTAGACAGTGGATAGACAAAGGGTGAATGAGCACAGTACACTAATCAAATGATATAGTCTAAGCATGAGTCGAAATGGTTAGAATTGGCCAGCCTTCCTTCTCGTATATTGATAGGCAGCATCTCCATTGGAGAAGATTGTATTAGACTGAGGAGATGATTGACGAAGTTGATCACGAGGAGTAGAATGGAATTGAGGAGCATGAAGAGATGAAGACAGATCACCACGAGAAAGGAATGATCCTGTACATACATCATTATATCGAATATTCCATTCTATTCGAACCTCCATCAGAAGTATTGGGAGATTATTGAGAGGATTCATTGATTAATTGAATGATTAGATATCAGTTGAACGAGAGGTCATCTTCATTTGGAGAGGAGGGGGTATACGAGAAGGAAGGCTGGCCAATTCTAACCATTTCGACTCATGCTTAGACTATATCATTTGATTAGTGTACTGTTCTCATTCACCCTTTGTCTATCCACTGTCTACTATCTATCCTCTTCAATCTCTTCTGTATGTTCCATCTGCACTACCGTACTTAACTTGTTGTATTCATTACTCTAGTAGGCACTCGTTTCATCATTCTTTCACATCAGTTACAATTCATCATCAATATCCAATCTCAGACGGTTCGTTCTATCCTGGTTTCTCTTCTTCAATTGTATCTCCATTGAGCCCGTTGTTGTTCTTCTCCCTTGTATTGTTATCTTCCGTTTTTGTTTAGGTTTAATTCTGTTTATATCCCTGATTCAAAACAATATTGAGTATTATATTGAGTAATATTGAGTATTATTGAGGCAATATTGAGAACCGGAGCCGGGATTCGCCGGTAAATTTGCGCGAAGTCAAATTCTGTGACCATTTTTTTCAATATTTTTTAATAAATGAAAGTTGATGTTTTCTTTCTCATTATTAGCGTATGATAAGCGAATTAAAAAAAAGGAAAACGTGCCAACATTATAATAAAAGGAAACAATTTTTCATTTTTGTAATCAATTTATTCAGAAAGTTTAAAATTGAAAACGCCCTAACTTGAATTCCTGTGAATACGATAGGAATCTTGCGATCGAATATTTTTTATGTCTGCCGTAACTCATTTTTATTGCTTTCGGAGAGATTTCTCTTACCCTAGCTCATCTTTTCATCGCTATCTCTCATCTGCTAAGTGTTCAGAATATGCTGACAACACTCTTGAGAGTAGTCAACAACGTCCCGTTCTATCCAGACGTTTCGTTCTTATCTTTGTGTATCTCAGTAAATTCGCTCTTACAGATGCCTGCTGCGACTGAGCAAAGAGATAAGGAGTATGTTTATTTATCTATCTTTTTTTTTTGTTAAGAGATTATACAGCGAATTTATTCGTGAATATTTTTATGCATACTGCCCCCCCCCCCCAAACTGGTAGTGATCTCGCGAAGCCGACCTCGGTCGTGATATGTTACCTACCCTAGAAAGCATTGGATCTCATTGTCAGGGTATTCAAGTCTGCCTAGCATGCCGTTCCGGTGGGCCCCATCCAGCGTTGTCGTACGACTGTAAAATCGTTTGACGTGCCTGGAGAGAGTAGCCACCTTTACCGTTACCTTTCACCCCCCCCCCCCTCTCATTCATTGTATCTCGCTCGATTTTTCTACTGAAAGATATTTGGCATACAAACACTTTACGCGGCTAATTTTAAAAATATTTCTTTTCAATTCTAAAAGTATTTTTAAACTTTAAGTTGAAGCCCTATCGGTCTATGTCGGATGAGAACCGACGAAAAAAAATTTTCTCTGTTTGTGGTGTTTAGAACACCCTGGCAAAATACTCCGACGCTCAAAAAAAATTTTGGTTCTCATCCGACCTAGTACCGTCCTACCACTAGATGAGAGTTGATAATGGAGATACTGGGTTGTTCACTGTAGATCTCTCAAGAATGTTTGCCGTCTCCATGTCTTCCCCTCTCTCTCTCCTTCAGTTTGGTCTTAGTTTTTAGTTCCAATTTTTTCTTAGAACTTTGATCAGATGAGCCTGAGACACCGATTATTTTTCAGTGTCTAATACTAGAGAGAGAGAGAGTTGAACAGACAGTGATTTGGCTGCGTGGCAGCTGTTGTGGTTAAGAGTGTGATACTCAGTGCGAGAGAGAAGAGAGTGTGCAGGTTGGAGAGAGTAGTCATAGCCTGAGGGGTCGTCCATCCATAGTCTACTACAATCAGGGACGATTCTCCTAAGTTATGAGCAAAAGCGAGTAAGTGAGTTGGGGATGTCATTTGTTTGCATAGGAAAGGGAAGGGGAGGGCTCTCTCCCATCTCCCTTCATTTTCTTCTCTATTCTGACCCTCTCACCTCCCATGGCTCAGCGATATTACAGGTATCTTGGCCTACCGCGACTTTGTTGTACAGACAGTGGTCTGATTGTAATTGAATGTTCAATATGATTATCATTTCAGTTACTACACAGAAGAGCGAACGTTCGTACAACCGGATAGGAATGCGGGTGATAAATTGTTCGGGAAGGGACTGAAGAACCTCGACGACACGTATGATTTACTCATTATCTTTTGAATAACTTATCCTATGTCTTGAATATCGTTGAATAGTTTCCATTGTGATAGAGGATACTCCCATTATTTGCCCCTTTCCTTCTTCATTTGGTTATTTGGTTTATTTTTTTCTATTAATGCGAATCTGTGTCTCGATTATTGTAGAAATTGTCGAATATTAATGAAAATGTTTTGAGTGATCTCGAGGGTCTTCTCGATAAACTTTCTCCTGAAGAATTGGAAGATCTCAACAATGATTTCGATCCCGACGTGAGTCATTTCTCATTCTCCTTTATCAATATATCCATTCTCGTCGTATTCTTTCCACAAGAAGTATTAATATTGAGAAATTTTGTTCTTTTGATTCTGATATGACATGTTTTTGTTAGAAGGTTCGAATTTGCCTATATTTGGTTGATCGCCTTAAGTCGTATATAAGCCGTTAATTTTGATTTGTATAGTCCTTCGGGAGAGATAGTGATTTCGCAGCTTTCTCTCATCATTTTTAGTGGTTTACATCGATGTCGACTCTAAGAGAAGGATGAAGAGTGGTCAAAGGAAGAGGAAAAGACATGGGAATAGGAGATTGTCCTTGATTGATTCCATGTGATACACTTCATGAGAATATGTTGAAGCCTTAGACTGAAACAATTGTTTATTTTATCGGAGTGAGGAAGGGGAGGAGTTGAAATAGAACGGGAGAAGTTAGGGAGAGAGTTGAAATTGATACATCTAGTCGTTTCTTCTTCATTGATCGTAATAGAAAGTGTAAATGAGGAATGGACGAATGAATTTATGGATAGTCTTGTGTCTGAATGGAACGTGCAATGAATGGCACATTCCGTATATCTGCAAGTATTCTTCTCTATTCCATCTCCAACTGAGTTGACTCCACGGGTTTTCTCCTCTCTCATCTTCCCTCATCTTCTCTCATCTCGACTCTTCGTATAGACACCTGACTGACTCTTTCTCTATCGATTCATTGGTGCAACGAAAGGGGAGAAGGAATACATCCGGTCACTCATACTGCATATTTATCATTAGAATATAGTTTTTAATAGGAAATATTATGATTTTAATCAACTAATGATCGATATGGTGTGAATTGAACAAGAATAGATGATCTCAGAGGTACTAAGAGAGTAAATGACAAGGTTAGGGATAAGAGTTCTCTAATACTCGTAATTCTCTCACGTGAACCTTCCTCACTTCTTCCTTTCTCTTGAAATAGAACGGAAATCTGTAGAGCAAACGGACAATTTGAGATGTTTTGTGATGGAAAGAAAGAGAAAGGAATAGAAAAAGGAGAGGAATTCTAGTATTGATTGCAGAATTCGATGCTTCCTCCCTCTCAAAGATGTAGAGATCAGACAACGAAAGATCCAACCGGACCATTCCAGGTATACAATTGAAATGTACTTGAGAGAAGTATCTACCTCGTTACTTCCTCCTTTCACTTCAATTACTCACAAGTCTTGTGAATCTTGTGAAAAAAGTACTGATGTCGAATTTGTGAACGTCACACTGATCGCCGTAGTAATAGGTTTATTGACTATTTCATTAGATTATTTGCAGAGGGATAAACTACTGACTTTCTTGGAAGAAACTGCAAAAGGAGAAGCAGATTGGGAAGAATGTGTTCCGTATGTAAAAGGAACGAAGAGAGGAAAAGTGTACGAAGATGATGATGAACTTCCCCATGGAGCGAGAGGTTAGAGGGACTAGTTCATGTATTGAGATGATTTATTGTTAGTTATATCGTGCATTTACGTTATAACAAATAGTGAATAGTTTATTATCAGATGGCGAAAGTGGGGGAGGAAAGGAAATGGAAATGCCCATTGAATTGGATATTGAAGATGAAGATGAAGATGAAGATGGACAATTGGATGAGGTGAGAGAGAAAGAGAGGGAAGAGGGAGTTACTGTAGACTAGAGTATTGTCTAGTATCTCCAATCGCAATACCAATCATTGCAGGCTCTAAAGGAAGCCCCTGAGAAGGATCTCGTCGATCTGGCTGGTATCCTTGGTTAGTCTTTTATCTACTTTTTTATGATCCTCATTTTTTCTTTGTTATTGTGGAATAATAATGTTGATGTGTGTAGGTATGCACAATCTTCTCAATCAACCTCAATACTACAATGCACTGAAGGGAAGGAGACAGGACGACGATAGTGGAATATCATTCGGTATACAGATCATTTATATTTCACTAATTCGTTTAATTGTGGGACTAAATAGTAAAATAGTGTATTTCAGATGGAGTAATTCGTGCTCCAGTTCAGAAGGTTATACCGGATGAACCAGAGAACGAAACAAATGTAGAAGATTGTATCGAGTATGTTACATTCTTGTCTTATTCACTATGATCGAGAAGCGTTGTTGTTTGAAATAATTGTAATGAGAACATAAAATTAAGAGGGTAGATGAGGTGATATGGTAATAGATTGATGACGAAATGAGAGAAATGTAGTGGTCATTTAGAATGAATGGGGTTGTTTACACTCTTCCGTCAATGTATTTACGATGAAATTGATTGATTAATTGAAGGAGATTGGAAGCGGATGACGAAGGAATGAAGGAAGTCAATATTAATAATATGAAGAGACTCAGCAAGGAAAGAATCAGAACACTCATCAAGGTACAAATTATCGTCTTTTTTCTTATTTTATACTGCATATTTAGGCTGCTTGTGCATCAAAACACATTGAGAAACTCTCGATGGCTAACATCTCCATTTCCGATTCCGAAGCCAGGGTTTGTTTTTTTTTTTTTGTTGCAACTTTTGTCGACCATTTAAACAGATCTTTTGTAGTTAGAATGAAAACTATTTTTCTTAAGGGTCTAACCGAATTGCTCGAATCCTCTCCTTCTCTAAAAATTCTGAATATCGAATCGAACTTCATAACTCCCGAAATGTTGGCCAAACTGCTCCGAGCCACACTGAAGACCCAATCTCTCGTTGAATTCAAAGCTGAGAATCAGGTTTGTCCAATCCCTTTCTAGTCATCGCTCATTTTGTATACCCTTATACTTTCGCGATAGAAATGTTAATAAATTATTTTAGCGATCGTCTGTGCTTGGTAATCAAATCGAGATGGATATGATGTTGACTGTGGAAGAAAATGATTCCCTTCTTAGAGTTGGAGTTGGATTCCAGGTGAGATATAGGCATACATTTTCAATATTTTTCCTAAATGGACAGCCCAGTACCAAAATAATAGGATCTGTATAGAGCGGATTTATACTATCTGCAATTATTTGTACAGTTCGAAATAGTATTTCTTTGTAGAGTATGGAAGCCCGTCATAGAGTGAGCGAAGCACTAGAAAGAAACTATGAAAGATGTCAGTTTCATTTTTATTCTTTTTTTTTTCGGTCTCGTACTTTCAAACCAAAATAATAAATATTAATATTTGTAGTGCGATTAAAGCGACTGGAAGCGAAGGGCCAATCTGCATAGACTACAAATAATTCCATGGTCTAATCAATTCTTCCCATATTGCCTTTTTTCCTAGAGTGAGTCCATAGATCTCACTATCATTCGCGTACTGTAGATTTCTAATTCGGTATTGAATAGTGTCTTCTTCTTTCCATTGAGTGCCTTATCAATAGCCGATACTTTCAGCTATGAATTGAGTATCAGATTCGAATCGCCTGTGCAATGCTTTTAACAATAGACCAGATATCCTATTGTTTGTGAATAAATGTGATATTATTTTCAAGTTGACCGCTTTTATCGCAATCATGAATATCAGTTAGTGAAATATGGAATGACCAGTTTGAATAGAGTGAGTGAAGGGAAGACTCGTAGTAAAGGGATATGAATAGATTATTAACTATATATAGAAAAATCATGTGAAATCGTAATGAATCGATCGAGTTGGGGTATGATACGAATATCTGAACGGATTGATAAGACAATAGGAAAAGAGCATCTACTAACCTCATGTATGTATCATCTCCCAAATCAGCCATTTCAACAAAGGATGAATGATGATGATGACCATCTAATACTGAATAAAGAGAATAGAAGGAATAATAATGAGATAACTAACAATGATGACTTCGATTGATGAGATTACTCCTTTCTATTGAGTATGCTACTCGAGGATCTTTCGCATCTCTGAATATTTAAAATAAATTTGATCAATACAATTTCCTTACTTTTTGGGACAGAATTGCTGAAGAATGCATGCAAGAACAAGGAGAATGAGAGCGATTGAACAAGAAAGAATTGTGCACAACAAAACCTTCTCTTTGTTTTCTGAAGGAATGATTATAATAACTCGATTATCTCTTGATTAACCTCTTAAAAATCTCCAAATAAGCATGAGGTCATGAGCCATTCCTATCGCATTTTGATTCTCAACTTGAACGAGGGTTTGACTTGTTGTAGGAGGATAAAATGAAGATTGAGTGGGATTATGAGTGAATGAAGCTGAAATTATTGATTGATGAAGATAGAAAGAGAATGATATAACCATCATGAAGTATTTCTCTCGTTGGAGGAAAGACTGAAGTTGTCTCTCTACTTAATCCATCGTCATTCACTCTCTGATTAATCAATATTAATATCTCATCAAGATCTTTAATCTCACTTCTTCCCCACTTCCATTTACTTCATCTCTCTTCCATTCAATTGATTCCTTCTCATTCCACATCATTAATTTCTTCTGTGATTTTAATTCTCCTTTTATCGCGTCTTCAGAGAAGACTTCTTCGTTCACTATATCAGTTTGTTACCTTTCAGATTAGGGTTGATGGCTCTTACCACACATGAATAGAATGTGTAGATAAGGAGATACGGAGGGAGGACAGATATTCCCCATGACGTCATTGTTAATTGATAGGGAACAATCAGTTTGAGCATGACAACGAGAGAGAACATGAGGAAGAATATCACGAGAACATTCTGAATGCGAGAGAGAGAGAGAGACGGAGCTGCCCCCTTCTATCCACTTTATTACCCATTCCATGTCTTTCTCTCAACAAAGATGCATTAGTGTCCCCAGTCTTTCCCTTTCCGGTCTCTCAGAATAATGTCATTCTTGGCACTCTCAATTTGACTGAGATATAATTAGAGAGAGAGAGAGAAGCATCATTGACTCATTCCCGCTCACACTCTATCATTTATTCATGACCTTCCTCTTTTCTCTTTCCCTTTCTCTTACCAGTATTGATTAGATGTTTAGGTGGTAGATCACAGAATGAAGGCTGACCCCGTGGTGATCTACCGTATGTCGCTGAGTATATAGCGAGACGACGACCTCAATTACGGTAGGGTTGATCAGTATGAGAATGAGATCTACCTTCTCTACACTCTAAATGTATCTCTGTCCCAGAACAGAAACTCTCCCCATCGAATGAAACTGAAGAAGATGGATTAATATATGGAATAAAGAGGGAATATCTAACCAGGAGTACATCTATAACTCATTTGAAGATATTTGGAAGTTGAAGGACATGGATCTTCTTGGAATGTCGATGCATCAACTATGATTGTACACTTACGACGTTTATTACACATTTCAGAGAGACGCTGAACACAGAATTTGATTTTCCATAACTCGCTATTTGAATGATAAAGAGAGTTTACTAACCGATTGTGCATGAATAACATCACAAGTAGCATCATAGAATGGTCTAGATGGAATAGATTTTCCATTTCTCTCAGGACATAATTCTTCAACGGGGACGACTCTTCCATAGAAGCCTGTTTCGATCTGAAATCATTCTTCATTCTTTGTCTTCATCTCTCTTCATTCTCACTTGAATATGAGTATTCTTCGGACATTGAAGAGTAATTCTCTCTCCATCGCACGCTTGCACTCGATTCGATCGAAGAGATTCACTCATTACAGCTCAAATAAAATTATAAATCAACTCTTTCGAGGAATGGATAATGCAAGCGTCGAAAGCATTCAGCTTCTGATGCAAAGCCATTACGATGACTCAAGCCATTCTCTATTTCACCAATTTCCTGTGAATGAGAAAGAGGACGTTCTATCTTACATGGGAATGGTCTCAACTCACATTCTCCGATCTTGATCAAAAGTTGAGGGTTTACTAAATTGAGCACGCTGATTTCAAATCTGCAATAAAATTCTGCGGAATATTTTTTTGAATACTATATGGCCGAAACAACACGAAAAAAATTCCTATAGAAATAAATTTCATTTTTTTTTCTTCGACTATGTTGGTTTAGGAGAGCTCATTGAATGGAGGTAAAAAGTCGAAAAAAAATTGTGTACGTAGTGATTGTTTTCATTCATTGTTGTTCCACGGCTGTTTTCATTTATATGAAAAAAATGGTTTTCCGATGCTAGGAACTTGTAAAACAACATAGCAAAATAAATGCAAAAGAATTGCATCGGTTGGGATTCGAACCTGGCCCTACCGTTTCCTAGGCAACCCTCTTATCCACTCGGCCACCGCTGTTGATGGTAAAGGCATCGACAGAACTCCTCAAGTCTCGCGCGAGCGCATTTCAGAAAATCACATGCTAATTTTTAAAAATTCATAATTAATTTCAAAAAAATATTCCGCAGAATTTTATTGCAGATTTGAAATCAGCGTGCTCTATTTAGTAAACCCTCAACTTTTGATCAAGATCGGAGAATGTGAGTTGAGACCATTCCCATGTTAGACGTGACTCGATTGTCCATTCATCTTCTCATCATCTCTCTTCCATCTCTTCCCCTTCCCTCATCTCATTTTCATCCCATTAGCTCTTCTCTCTCTTCATTTTCAGTCAGGTGTCCATTGCATTGAAACAAGCGGGCACATTTGCACACTGATCGAGACAGAAGCAGAGGGAGGTGGGGGAGGGGAGGAGAGGGGAAGGGGGGGGGGGGAGGAGGTAGATCACTTACCCCCTTGGAGATTGAGTCTTGTAGCTGGAATGAGATCATCCTTGTCTCTTCTCGTTTCTTTCAAGTAATGGGAGACGAGTGAACATAGCTTCTTCTTCTCGTTCGAAAGGGGTCAACAGGTGTCAGGAGAGTCTCTATCACTCTATCATTCCTTCCTCTCGGACTACTCATTGTCAGTCTAGATACCCTCACTCACTCACTTAGCCTATGCAAACTGAGATCCCTCCTTCTTCAATCCCATCTCATAGTCATTTTCCCCTTCCATTTAAACAGTAGACTGAGAGGGAGAAGGAAGATCTTCCCCCTCTCAATCTGAGTGGAAGCATAAAATGGTGTAAGAGAAGGAACTTCTACACGGAATATCACAACAAAGGAGTGGTGAGTTGAGATGATTAGTGGATTGGAGATTGAGAGGGAGGGAGATATGAAGGGGATAGAAGTGACCTACCATCGATAACAGCTTGTGGATCAGGAGTTGTAGATATGAGAGGACTGTAGATGATAAGTAGAAGGTATATGAGATGGTCCATTCCCTGGAGTGGTCAGAGGGAATGGAAGGGGGGAAGAAGGAGAGGGAGAGGAGGGGAAGAGTCAGAAGGGGAGAAGAGAGAGGGAGAAGGGAGAAGAGATTTCGCAGGAAGGGGAGGGGCAAAACACGTTGAATATGCACTTCTTATGCAGACAGGGAGGTCTTCTTCCTACTATATAACGTCTATTAGTTCCTCTCTCTAAGTAGTAATATGGTAAACTACTTATGAATTCAACGATTAAAGAGAGTAGGAAGTCCTTAAAGAATCGTTGCTCGATGAGATGAAAGAGTGTTTGGACTGAGGATTCGCCCCCATTTTCCCATCCTATCAAATATTAAGAAGAGAAGAAGGCATAAAAGGAATCTCTTTATTACCATTTATTATCGAATAATACAAACTTTGAATTTATAAAGTAGAAAAAGCACTAGAAGAAATCTCTATGAAATGGAATAAATACAACATGCTCATGGGATTCGGTATGACTACACGGAATACAGACAGACCGTTCATTGGCTCCTAGCGGAATGAAGAGTACAATTGGCATCTCATACGTACAGTAAACAATCAGGGATTTACTTATCTCATTTATTTCTTTTATTGAGATATTTCACATCAAAGGCATCGATCTTGAAGTGATCACACATTTGAGCTACCTGTAATTCAAACCATCATGATCATTCTATCCATTTTAAAGAAAAATCAGATAGGCTAGAATAATTCGAATGAAGAATCAATTTCTTTTTTTTTCAGTTAGCTACCTGATGTGCATATAGAGTTGGCACATGCCTTTCTAATAAAAACAAATTAATATTTCCGTAGAACGGTATAGAATGGAAGATTAAAAAAAGTAGTTCATACCACACAGACTCCATAATGAACATGAGCGAGAAGAACGATAAGAGACATGGAATAGAGAATGAACATCTCGTAAGATGGAATCACGTATCTAGAAGAATATTCAATTACCATTTATAACCTCAACCTATGAGCTCCTATCTCCATCTGACCAGTTCAGAAGGAAAGATTCAACTACTGATAAAGGGAGAGGACAAAGTTTGACTTATCATGTAGGTCAAAGAATAAGATTGAACTGACATTGAGAGGAAGGCAGAGAGGGAATAGAGAGCAACCAAATGATTCCATAGTTCAGCACGAGTTGAGGACATTTGAGAGATTATGAGACGACTCTGAAGAAGAATGAGAATATATAGACAATGGGCGAAGGAGATTGAGACATACGGCAATATTGGAGAATACAGTTCCCATAGTGAAGAAGAACATTCTCGGATCACGAGATATGACGTCATTTGGAGAATATTCTGCCCAGATTAGAGAGATCACATAGAGGAAGATTGTTGATATTATCGGACGGACTATCTCGATCACACTATGCTGCAATCGGAATATATTAGAGAGTAGAGGAGGGAAGGGGGTTACCTGCTGAAGAGTTCCTGCCTTGTGAGCATCCCACATGTTCCAGAATGACATGATCAAAGAACCGATACAACACACTCAAAAAGACTGATTAGAATGGAAAACAGTTAGATATACTCACAATAGAATCCAATCTCGAAACAATCAGCAAAAGTGAATCCACCAAAGACGTAGAATTTATACCATTCGAATCCAACAACGAATGTAAATGCGTACACAATTGCGAGTCCCTAAGGAAGAAAAAGGTTAAATGATAGAAGGAAAGAGTACTCACATATTGGGATGCATCGTATCCCCAAGAGAGAAAGAGAACTCCCGTATTGTATTTCTCCCAATGAGTAACAATGAAGACTGTCTGCACTGATTGAAGAATCATTAGAAGACGAACTGGAGAGACACTGAAAGAGAAGAGATGTAGGGAAGAGAAGGGAAGGGAGAAGGGAAGGGAGAAGGGAAGGGAAGGAAGGGGAAGACCCACCTGAAGACTCCCTGACCGAATACACTGAAGATTGTGATTGTGAATGGAACAGTCGACCATGAATCGAGACCGTGATCGACTACAATACAACCAATATTCATCTGATCCAATTAAGTAGTCATTTCAAGGTATAATGATCAGGATTGAACATATTAGCATACACAATTCTCCAGTTGGTCCACTCGCTCCAATTCTTCTCGCTTGTTTTCCATCAGTTCCATCCATTGTATGGGCAGCGAATGTACATATCGATGCAAGAAGCCAGAACCTTCAATTAACACATTATCAATCAACAAGTAGAGGGGGATAATAAATAATTAGGCTAACCAGCTGGGAATGGGAGCAGATTTGGAATCGACAGAATTCGAGTCGATATTATAGTCGATAAGAGATTGGAGAAGGAAACATCCCATTACAAGAGCCCATCCACCAAAAGTAAGAACATTCGGAGCCAACCATCGAGGATAAAACTGAAACGAAATAATGACATCTCTGACGTAGTTTATAAGCCGAAGTCTAATCCCTCCGTAGACTATGCTTCCATACACTTATAACTACTTTTAATTTTTGAGATTAGTTCAAGGATACTGTATCTCTTCCTTCTCATAAAAACACTTAGAGATAAATTCGAAATGCGTTGTGACCCATATTTTTTCTTACAACTGAAACTTCCAGCTAAAAATGTCACATTTGCCCCGGAGATCGAGAAATAATTCATTGACAGTGAATGAACGAGAGAGAGGGAAAGATACGAAGTGATTGACAGATGAAACAAACTTGAACGAGCCAATTCCAGAAGGGATGAGAGATGTAGACAGAGATGGGAGAAGTATCCACTGAGTTATACTCAAACATACATTATTAACTTAATGTACTATGATTGAAGAAAGGACTTACCTTGTAATTGTCGAATCCCTTAAGTTTCTCTTTGTCGAGATACTCGTACTTCTTCATTTCTACAAGAGACAGCATTGAACGAAAATATATGGAATGGAAATGAAAGAGAAAACATGTATAAACGAGGATAGGAAGGAGAAAAGAGTGTGGATAGATGAATAGATGAGGTCAGAAGGGCAATGAAGAGTGGAAATGGTGTGGAAGAATGGGGTGACGATAGGATAGAAATGAGAATGGAGATAAGCATATTCCTTCTCTTATCACTCTTTCTCGCCACTGAGTTCTTAGATGGATTGAAGTGACAAACTAGTGAGAGAGGACTCATTGAAGGTCATCTCTACTCGTCACAACACACAAATGGAATCAATGAAGAGAGAACAGAGATGTTGATCACATGGACATATAAATATGACACCGCCCATTGCACAGTTGATGAATTACCTCCACTATCGAATTGATCGAATATCATTTATAACACTTCAACAAGAAACATACAACGAATAACTATTTGAACAACTATCAAATGAAATGTAAACGATACATATTTTAAGGTCGAGGAGGAGCAATGGGATAACTCTTCGCTATACTCTTCCATTCCTTTTCAGTTCTCTTATAAATCATTTGTCTTGTGAAATGTCCCATCTTCTGATTATCTCTTAGATTCTTGACTGATTCTCTCTCTGCAGGTGGCTTCAGAATTTCTTCTAGATTACATTCCTTCATTTCAGATTTCGCCTTTGTCACATCAATTGCGTCGACGTGCACCTGAGAAACGAAGAAGATCAATTGAGATTGACATTGAAAAGTATAATAATGAGTGAATGGTAGAAAAATAGAGGAGATACCGTATCGAGATCGTGTCGGAGAGTGGACAGAACATGTTTCTTCGCCTCCGATGAAAGATGGGAATGGAATAGAAAGTAACTGAATACAATCAAGATTAAATCTGCTAGCAGCAAGTGGTTCAACTTAAGTCGTCACGATAGTTTTAGTCCAACTTTCAATCGAATATTATACATATAACTTAATTCGAGTCCCAGAAAAAATGCAGACTGTTCGAAGCTCTCTTTCAGCAACAATGTAACCAAAATCGTATTGATAAAGCATAAACTGACTTGGATGTGTAAACAGATTCGTTAGTCTGTTTGGCGATTCTCTTGAATGGTAGATCACGGTGGCCAAGTGATTCTACTTTCTCAATGATTGCGCCATTGTCGAGAAGTGTAGATCCGGCTCTTGTCAATACTTTCAAAAGATCAGCCTATAATAAAAACTTACAAAACCAATATTAGGATAGTATGAGCAAGAGTTTTAAAAGGCGGTCTTCGCTAAAATTTGAAAATGATTAAAATAAAACTACGAACCTTTGAAAGAGACCGCGTAATCACCGTTATTTCAAACAATGGCATTCTCCCTTATCTTATATCTAAACAACAAAATGTAGACCTTTCGCGTACAAAGTAAACACAAAAAAATTGGATTACACAAACATGTTTAAACAACGATAAATCAATATTTTAAGAAATTGAAGAGAAACTACACACTACATAGGGGGCGCAGTCCGGGAATTTCAAAATCGAGAGCCAGAGAAGGACTGCGACCGATTAGTAAACCTCGAACGCGCGGGAATTCAAATCGACCCACAAAAATCGACACGTTTTTCACAGCGTAATCAAATAATAGAGGGTGCAGATCTTAGATTTTATAGTTATTATGAAGAAAACATCACTAGAAACTCACTGTGAAAAAATAAAAAAATATTCAAATCAGCGAAAACGAGGAATTGACTCCCAAAAATGCACAATTCGCCATTTTCTCACAATAAATTATCCTGTGAACGAATTAAGGGATGCAGCTCTCCAATTCTGTTTATAATATCTTCTGCGAGTTATTACCTTGTTATTAAAGAAAAATTAGGAAAATTCAATTCAGCGAAACTTGGCAATTGTCAATCAAAGTTAGCACATGTTTTTACGGGATTTGCTAAGATTCTCATGGAAGTGTTGCTCGCCGCATTAATGTACTGTTGTGTTTGGGATCTTCTTCGGTAGAGGTTGCTTTATGAACAAAAATCGAGGATCAATGCTCGTGTTAGCACATCTGAGATACGGTAAAGATTACTGTAGAATATTGTTATGCTCCTGAACCAACGTTCGAAGACAAAAACAACCATTATTTTTATCAATTATTGAACTTCTCATGTGGCGCTATCTAATTAAACTTTAGAAAATATAAATAAAAGTGTTTGAAAATTTCAGTAATTGACCCGCTGAAATATTATGACCCAGCTAACTGCGCACACGCACCACAGGGGGCGAGGCTTATCAAAGCACCTAAAAGCTAGCTCAAATTAAATTATTGTGAAATTTTGGAAGTGCTATCATGATTCGGCATCGTCGATTACCCCACAGTAACAAAACAGGAATTTTAGAAACAGTTTGAAATTTTACTCTGCGGTGCCTACAAACTACAAAAATACAATTTTTGAGTACGTTTTAGTTGACTACTTCACTAATCACAGAAAATACCAATATTTTCTCCTATTTTAGCTTTTATTTTACATTTTATTTCGCTTTGTTTGTTAGAATCTGACCTTAGTTTTGCCTACAAGTTATACCCTATGTTCATTTTTGTTTGTTTAACAAAGACCCGTGATTTGGCGTTCATTTTATTTCTAGATCAGGCGTGGCTTTTTTTGAGCTCTCGTTGCATTTCGTGGCATATCCTTTTTTTTAATAACCTAGTTTTCATATTCAGGGTAGCATGCGCATCGAAAAGTGTTATTTCTGTTCTTCAAACTTATATCCAGGACACGGAATCACATTCGTCAGAAACGATGCATCGGTAAGTGACCAACAAAGGCATATATATTATTTAGCCCTATTTGTTTCTTTGGATTTTCTAGAACAAATTCCAAATTCCAGTAGTACGTACGAAGGGTCCTCACACCCATCTCAATTTTTAATGTGATCCGCAATGTGGTTTTTAAATTTTTTTCTGGTCGATATCGGAACCATGATATTTCCTATTATAGCTTAAAAAAGTGGTGTTAGCGTCGATTTTTCTCAATTGTTTAAAAAAAATTTCCAATACAATTTCGTTAATGGGACGCTCTGTTGCCGCGTCCTTTTGAGAAGTGATGAACCATTGCAGACCATTTGTATTTATAATAATATTACATATTGTACATTATGTGTTTTTAAAAGTTCTATTCAGATTTTCAAATTCTGCCGTTCGAAATGCCACAGAGCTTTCAAGAAGAAGAAGAACCCGAGAAAGGTCAGATGGACCAAGGCTTCGCGTCGGTGAGTTATTTTTTTAAATAACAAACATGACAATTGCTTAAAAGTGTTTGTTTTGAAAGAAATTTTTAAAGATCTATTTTACAAAATAATTTCATAATATATTTAGTGCTCGTGGAAAGGAGCTGATCAACGACAGCACTCAATTGATGGAACAAAAGAGAAACGAGCCTATCAAGTACGAGAGAGCACTATGGGAGAAAGTCGTCGAGGCAACGAAGGCTGTCGCAGAGCTCAAGCACAAGAGGTTTATTATTTTACCCATTTGATACCTTATGAAGGTATAGTTTTAAAAATATTTTATTATTGAAACGTTTGGCAGATACGCGAACAAGATCCGGAAGTCGATTCAACCCGGAAAGGTTGCGAAGAGAACGAGAGAATTGGCTCGTGTCAAGGACAGAATGCATCTTATCCGTGCTCCTGTCGCACAGAAGAAGAAGGTCGCTATCCAAGAGGGAGAAAAAGCCATGGAAACCAACTAAAATACTTTATCCTTCTGCACTTCCCAATTCACCACTCCCATTCTCGAATAGCTATGTTGTGCATATTCAATCATTCGTTCATCGTTACTCCGTTGTTGCCTGTTCTGGAGAAAAATCTTCTGATAAAATACTTGACTCTGCTATAATTTGAGTGTTATATTGTAGACGTTTGTATCGTCTTTTATACCTACTTCTGTTTACGAGCTAATTATTAAATAAGGCGGATTTAGTTGATATGGGAGACGCTGGTTTCTTCCGTGGAACAAGCGCCGATCAGGATGGACGATTCACAGACAAGGAAAAGAAGCTACTGAAGACGATGAAGTTCGAAGATGCGTTGGATAAGAAGGTAGTGATCGAGCATAGTTGGATAGGGGGGAATCAATGAGGGGACCATGAATATTGATGTATATGAATATGTAGTGACTGCAGGAACTAAAGGATTGTTTGCCCCCATCCACATTGTCTACTTGCTACGAATGGAAGGACGCTGTCGATTGGTGGACAAAGGGGTTGGGGATGGATCACATTATGGTCTACCATCGTAGTAGATCATAAGAAAATATTTACTCAAATCTGAATGCAATTGTTTAGCACATAGATATTTTTGGCCGAAAGGTCATTTGTTATAGATTGATTATTTGTTTGTTCAGGTGGAAATCAGCCGCGTGAATCTGGATGTAATGAAGCCATGGATTACTCAGAAGATCAACGATATTCTCGGAATGGAAGATGATGTATTGGTCGAATATGTTATCTCCCAATTAGAACTAAAGGAGATCAATCCCAAGGTACGAGTAGCACTTATTTTATTAGAGATTTTTTTCAATTGTATTCTGTTCAGGTAATGCAAATCAACATCACTGGTTTCCTCAATGCTCGTCAATCTCGTGAATTCATGGCTGAATTGTGGGCTCTTCTAGATGAAGCACAAAGTGCTCCTGATGGAATTGCCCCTTCGATGATTGAGAAGAAGATGAGTGAAATGGGAAGAGGAGGAGGAAGAGAAAGAGAAGGATTGAAGAAAGAAGCACAATCTGATTGGAGTAATCGATTCTCTTCTCTATCAGGAGGAAGATACAGTGGAATGAAGGAGGATAGTCCTCTGAGGGAGAAGGAGAGAGATAGAGGAGACAGAGGAGACAGAGACAGAGGCGATAGGGGAGATAGAGGAGATCGAGATGGAGGAGAAAGAAGAGATGATAGAAGAAGAGAGAGAAGTAGAGAAAGAGTAGAGAGAAGCAGAAGTAGAACTCCTCCACGAAGAAAAGCATTTGATGATAGAAGAAAGGAAGAAGATGATGAGAGAAGAAAAGCTAGAGATGAAAGAAGAATAAAGGAGAAGGAAGAAGAAAAACGAAGAGAAGAGAGAAGAAGAGAAAGACGAGATCGCGATGAAAGAGATGAGAAGAGAAGAAAGGAGGAGAAGAGGGAGAGAGAAAGAGAAAGAGAGAAGAAGGACAGAAAGGAAAGAAGAAGACGATCCAGGTATAATATACTTCTTTATATTTTATTTTATTCAATAGATGGTAGAGTAATGATAAGTGTTTGTTTCAGTTCTCGTAGTGGATCTCCTCCTCAGAAGAGACGATTTGATGAGAAGAAAACGAGAAAAGAGGAAGAAAATGGAAGTGATGATGATGATGTAAGTTAATGACTAAAGAGGATATTGTATAAGATGGAATTATTATAGGATAAGAAGAGACGAGAGATGCGAATGAAGAATAGTGAGAAGAAACATAAGAGTCACAAGGATGAGAAGGTGAGATATCATCTCCATTTGTACTCTATTTTAGTACTATACTATTCATCAATAATGAATTTCAATATCAGAAGAAAGCGAAGAGTGCATCTCCTACTCCTCCTCCTCTTCCTGCTCCTCCTCCAGTTGAGAATCCCTCTTCTTCTTCCTCATCTTCTTCCGACAGCAGCAGTGATTCTTCCTCTGATTCCGATCATGAATGAATTATCCATTGACTGACAAATCAGTCTTGTATTCTTTGATCTCTAATCTCTCATTCATTAATCTTTTATACCCATCGTTAAGTTGGTTGTCCGATCCATATAATTATTCCAATTATTATAAATGCTCAAGACGTGTTGTACATTAGTATGAAGAATGGAAGGTGACGAAGGGTTGTTCCTTGATATGCATATCTTGATTCAATCGAACATTCGTCCATACGGTATCTTATCAGGGTGCTGTATGGTGGAGATCTCAGGAGAGACGAAAGATGTCTCTACTTCAATAGAGTCCTCTTCTCCTAATCGATCCATTGTCAGAACTAGTGAGTCTTCAATTGATTACGACCAGTCTGCGGTAATCTTCTCAATGGTGCTTACTCGTTTGGTACTGTTGTTCCGTTCACTTCGGTGTCGATAGAGATAGACAGAGTAAGATAGCACATAGAGAGAGGGAGGGGAAGTGTGTGTCAGTTGACCTCTCGTGCACATCCACAAAAGAGATGACACTTGCGTCTCGGTACTCATTGGGCATCTCCCTCTCTCTCTCTCTCTCTAAATTCAAAATGGAGGTGAAAGTGAGCACACTCATTTGTTTCCCTCTCTCAATCGCACGATAGAGATCAATCCCACGTGCTCTATTTGTCTGCCTATCCAACTCAACTTCACTAAACGTATTCCTCCTTTTACATTTCTCGAATGAAAATTCAAATACATTCCGAACAATGCTTATTCTCATTCTCTTATTGTTTATTCTATAATTGCCTAAATGTTAATAATTGATTCTTGTTAGTAATCGGTACGACTTCTCTTGTCTCATTTCTGACTGGACTTCGATCTGCATACAAACACTCGAAACAACCAGAGGCCAAGGATATCGGACGACTTCAGGTATGTGAAAAGGAGAAGGATTCATAATTTGATCAATTGGTCATTCATTTCCCCATTACGAATTCGATTTTTGAGCTCGATTAATGATTGATAAGCGTAGATTTGTTTTATGGCGCATTAAGTGTCGAGACCGCTCTCTATGAAAGGAATTATGACTGAGTATCCCTCGAATGAGAGATTGTTTCGTTTAGAGAGAGAGAGAAATAATGTTTAGTAGAGATAGTAATGACCCCATAACAGTCTTGATAATCTCCCTTCTCTTCTCAGGTCTTCTCAGGTGTTGGATTCGCTGCGAAAGCTCTTGCTGTTGCCACTGTCATCACTGTGAGTATCTATATTCATTCATTCCAATCTCTTCATCCGACCCCTCCCTCCTCCCTCCCCTATTCTTCATCCCTTCAGGTCTCTGGATTTTCTCTTCTCGTCGTTGGAGTGAGTGCACTCCTCGACGTTTCCTCTCCCAAACAGTTTGGACAAGCAATGAGAAAGACCTTCGGAGATAGGTGAGAACAAAGGGGAATGAAGTCAGGGCATTCAATTATTCAATAGTGATCAGATGACACAATATGAAGGAGTTATGGGATAGACCTCATCGTTGCCATCATTCCAATTCTATTCTTCTCCATTTCAGCCTCCGATTACCTCAATCTTCTAATTCTCAATCATTCGAAGACGTGATTCGATCGATTGAATCTCGTGCAGAATTGAAGAAGGAAGCAGAGAATTCACAATGAATTCCCTTTCCTCTCTTCGTATTCTTCTTGTTTCTCCCCTTCTTCTCTTCCCTTTCCTCTTTATTCCTCTTCCTTTAACTCTTCTTCTTCTCTCATCTCTTCTCCTCCTATGGTTTTATCTTCTGTCTCGTCCATCTCCATCCTTTATCTCTTCATCTTCTCGTCTTCTTCTCATAATCGCTCATCCCGATGACGAGACAATGTTCTTCTCCCCTCTCATAAGAAATGCTGTCAGGTAACCGAATCTTACTTAATAACAAGTGGAACCTGTAGTATCGATTGAATCTCCTACTGGATTTAGTAACCGTTTCTTTGATTGTAGTTCAGTTGCCATCTCAATCTCATCTCATTCCATTTCAGAGGAGGAGTTCGTGTGTTCGTTCTTTGTCTGTCATCGGGTGATTTCTATGGAGAGGGAGATATTCGAAGGAAGGAATTATTCAATGCAGTTATTCCATTGGGGATCAATCCATCCGATGTGACAATAATGGATTTGGATGAGTGCAAGGATGGAACAGAATGGTCTCCTTCTTATATTCTTCCTATTCTTCATCGATTTATTCTCTCTCTCGATGTTAATCTCGTAGTCACATTCGATGATATGGGAGTATCTGGTCATTCTAATCACACTACTTGCTCCCTTGCTATCAAGGCTACACGATCAATACTTCCATCTAGAGTTGAGGTACGGTAATGGAAGGGAGGACGCAATAATTGTATGTCTCTTTCAGTTGCTTCGATTGGAATCTCCTTCCCTCATTCGTAAATACAGTAGTATCTTGTGTCTCTTCATTTCGTTCTTTCGTGATTCATCTCAATCTACAGTAATCTCCTCTCCTTCCGATATCATATCCACTTGGAGAGCTATGGGCGAGCATAGGAGTCAACTACTATGGTTTAGATATCTATATATGGTAAGTCATCTCATATCCTCCCTTCTCTTATTCTTACTCTTTCAGTTGACATCATCCCTTCTATTCACGAATTCTTTCACAAGAGTGCCTACGAGAGTCCGGTCATCTTACTAGTCTAGTTAGGAATTTATCTTGTTGTTGTTGCATTGTTGTATACCCAATACATTTATCAAAGATTGGAATGTATCAATTGTATAGCAATAATTTAGAATACAGTTATTTTTCAAATCTATTGTTACAAACTACGTACAATCACAAATTTACAATATGAAAATACTTACTCTGAGAAAATGGTTACTCTTAGTTAGTTCCTCTACAAATTAGTTGCATAGAATGAATAATCAATCATTGAGTTGATTATGAATAAGAGCAGCAAGAGAAGCAGCGAATAGAGCATTAGAAGATGAGAGAGAGAATGAAGAATCTCCATCGATTGAAATGATAATGAGATCCTTACGAGAACGAGTCTGTCCAGTTAGAGTCTACAATAGAAATACAAATGAGAATAGAAAGGATGAGTAATCTCACCTTTTCATCACTTTCACACACTGAAGCAACTCCAATGATATCATTAATCGATATTTGTCTATTCACTTTCTTCTCTACTTTATTCATTCCAGTCAATGAGCTTTTCTCTTTCTCCAATAGATCACTACTCAATTTAACTCCTTCCAATTGTTCCCCAAGAGGAATCGAAACCTACAATCAATCACTTATCATCAAAATAACCATATCTCGTCAATACCGTAATCTTATGAATTGAGTTGTCATCACTCTTCAAATTCCATTCCTTTGATCCTCCAGTGTCTTTCGTATCCACAAATACATTCAATACACAACTCGATCCACTTTTCAATTCATCCACCTCAATCAATACTCATTTCGAATATATAAACAGTTTCACTTACCGTATTCTGTCCATTCCATACGAGACCCTCTGGAGGAGTGAGAATTATATTCTTCACTGTATGATTAGTGTGATTTTTGAGAGTGAAGTTAATAGGAGTGAATGATCCACAGATACGAGGGAAAGAGAGATAAACTGAGAGACCTCCCACACTTGATAATAGTTCACAATTCTTAGATTATTGATTATTTGAGAATCGAATAGAACATTCACTCACATTGGCTGATTCAACTGTATTTTCAGAGAGACTTCTCGATCCGGCAGATGAGAAATCGATATCGAGAAGAAGATCAATGGGGGTTACGGTAGAAGGAGGAGAGACTACTGTAGTCTTGTTAGTATGAATTGGCTTTTTGACTGTTGCAGTGATGTTATTAATGGGTTTCTTGATAATCTTCGGAGGAGGTTTCACTTCCTCTTCCTCCTCCTCCTCTTCATCTTCTTCTTCTTCTTCCTCCTCTTCATCAGATTCTTCATCCTCTTCACTCTCTTCCTCATCTTCCTCTTCATCTGATTAATACGACATTATCCCTTCATCTCCCCATTCCCCTACCTTCATCTTCCTCTTCCTCTTCATCCTCATCTTCTTCACTTTCATCTTCATCACTCTCTTCTTCACTCAATTCAAACTTCTTATCAACTATTTTCTCCCCTCTCAAATTGGCAGGAGTTGGTTCCTAAATGAGTCAATCACTCAATCACATTCTCTCTTCTCTTTCCTTACCGTAGTCCATTCAGGGAGAGTCTCATATCGATTACACGTCTGATTAAGAACGTGTGAGAGAGTTCCCAATTGGAAACTGTGTCTATCTGTCATTCAATCGATATTATCATCAATGAGAGTGACTACCGTACCTCCGAAAGAGGAAGTCAGAGAAGGACATGGTTTAGTTCCCATTATGATCTCTCTTGCATGGAGAGAAAGAGTTGTCGTATTCATCATTAGATTACGAAGGAATCGTACTCTGTAATGGACTCTTCCTCTACTCCTCCTATCCCTATCCCTATCTCTATCCCTATCCCTTCCCTCTCACCTATCTCTCATGTCATAACTGAGATCAAATCGTGCCAATTGTAGAATATATTGTACTAGAGTCGATACACTTTCTCTCTTTACGATCCAAAGAGCAACGGCCAATTTGAGAGTCTCCAACTGAACGAACAAATTAATGAATAGCATGCACATCTTTTCGATAAAATAAAAGTGATACCTTAACACTTTCGTGTTCAGTAGCGAAGTTCTTTGCCAACATTCGCAGTAGATCGGGAGCGATGTGGAGAACCTACAAGGGATTATCTCCATGAGAGATCAAAGATCAACTATTCTTACCTTCTCAAGATGAGTAGCGACTAGCCATACAACACATGCTCGACTCTCGGATGATTTGAGAGTGAACACCAATCGACACAATTTTTCGAGAAGAGAAACTTGAGCCTCAGAATGGAGAAGATTCTTGAGAACGAGAACAGAAGAAGAAACGACGTCCTGAAAGGAAAAGAGAAGATTACGGTAGAGAGAGAGGAAGTAATGATTGACCTCATTGGGAGATGAGAGGAGTTGAACTAGTTTATCGAGACAAGAGGAAGATACACTTCCCACTGTGAGAGCACATCGACCAATTGCTTCGATTGCGTCAGATGCAAGAGAGGGATATGAGATATATGTCTGATGAAAGGAGAGAATTAGTACTTATCTTCGATCCTTTGATTACCTTCAATTCTCTGAGAATAATATGGACATTTGTCTCATTCACGAGACTCGTTAGAATATGTAATTTCAACTTTCGAATGAATGAAGAATCGGATGAACGAACGAAGAAAGATTTGAGAAAAGGATCGAACATTGTCTGGAAGAGGGAAGAGAATTAGAGAGAGGAAGAGGTCCATTGAATAGTTCCCATCTAGTGACAGCACGACACTCTCATCACTCCATCTATCATACGTGTGAAATGGGTAGACAGTTCTCTACCCTTTGTCTTTCGCAAATACTGGCGATATTAAGAAGGACGACCATCTGAACTTCACGAGGAGTACGAACGAGGCGAATGAGAGCTGTGGCACATGAAGGAAGACATGAAGACGGACCGACGTCTGCTATTACACCTGAATATAGACAGATGAGGGGATAAGGAGAGATAAGGAGAGGAGAGGGAAGGGACTCACTGGCTACTGCTATGACTACGGCACAGTTTCTACTCTGAAGAAGAGGTCGAATTGATTGAATGAGTAGAGATAGATCTTCGTCCATGGGAGTTATGTCAGGGGAGGATAATTGAGTACGAGCGTACCGAGTTAACAACTTCAGCATACTCACCTGAAGGAGAATTCAATATTTGATCCTGTTACCGTACCACCATCTCTCCTACAGTACTCCTCCTTACCTGTCCCCATTCATCGATATCGACGAGAGCTTTACAGAATGCACGATAATGAGGATGAATTAGATCGTATCGATCGGGACAAATCTTCAAATGAACTGTTATTTACGGAAAGGAGTTGAGTATGGTAAAGAATGCGTCTCTTTATTCTTCGTGCTATCTCATACATCAGAGATGAGAGATATCACACCAAGAGATTCATTCTTCATCCACCCGCCAAAAAAAGAAAATAGAATGCAGTCACCTGATCGAATGCGTATACAGCGGATCCGAGTACGAGTCCTCTTCGATCAGAGAGAAGAAGAGTAATACACTCAATCAATTCCCTCTCCAGAGATGAATCAAGCACGTACAATTTGGGAATGGCATGAGCTGCCACCTAAAGAGAGAAGACTGATAGAAGGAGGGGAAGGGGGGGGGAGAGTACCTTTCTGACATATGCACTCATATCCCTCACTCCATCTTTGATTGCGAGAAGAACGATAGGAGAGATCATTGCTACACGAATAGAAGACAGAACACGAAGAGCAGAAGCACTGAAGGGAGGGAAGGATAAGGGAAGGAGAGAGAGGGGGGGGGGAGACTGACCGAATGAGTTGATTCGGATCTTTTAGTCCTCTTTGGAAGGTCGAGATGGAGAGAAGGGCAAGATCTTGTTCTTCTTCAGCATATCTATTCATTTAATCATTGATAATCTCTCTCAATCCTTCATTCGATACCTCTCCAGATAGACATAAACGAGCTTCTTCAGTTCCAGATTCTTAGCTGCTACATTCTTGACAATATTAGGGAATAGTTCAGACATATCCTTCCCTCTGGCTACCAACTGAAAAGGATTGATGGGAAGGGAAGAGGAATACTATACAAGGAGTACGATAGAAATAACACTCACATTGATAATTCTCTTCATTGCATCAACCTTTACGTTATCCTTGTTTCCATCGAGCATTTCTCGAAGATCTCCGAATCTAAACAATTCAATTAGTCAGAAGATAGAAGGAGGGGGGAGTACTCACTTTGCTCGTTTATCAGAAACGAGTCCTCCTTCGATACTCGTGACATCAGGGGAAGAGATCACTTCGGGATACATCCCCTTCATCTACAACAATACGGTTAGCATCTTAATGCATCGAGCATATCATTTCAAATATATCATTGCGATACAAACGCATTCAGTTGTCAAAGAAAATGCAACATGTGAAAATAATAGTTTATACACGATATCGAATACCGTTCAGAATAAATCTTCTCTAAAAATAATTTTCAAATAAAAACTAGCATGAAATGAATAGACGAAAGAGAAAAGGGAAGTGATGATAGAAGTGATATGAGAACGTGAATACTACAAGTAAATATGACCCATTCAACAATATTCATTATTCCAATGTTTTGATAACATGCAAATAGTTAAAGGAATCACTAGAGGTAGCGGTTATGGCAGATGGAAATGAGAAATGGAATGAGAAAGATCTTCATTGATCGAATGATCCCACTCCGAGAAGGAGATTTCGACGTGTGAAATGGAGTCCAACAACAGGCGAATCTTTCGTTGCGAACACATGAGTTTCGAAATTTGGAATATCCAATCTGAAACACAATACATTCATTATTTCATCTCCCTACATTTTTTTCAAAACTGATTTGAGTAATTTAACGGATGTTCCACAATAAATATGATAAGATAAATGACGATGATCTCACTTAGCATCGTATGTATTCATGTCGACATTCGAAGAAGCAGCAGACATAATGAGATTATCGAGTGAATAGAGAGACATCTCCGAACCACCCCTTAACATACTATTACAGTAATAACACCATTGTATCAGTGTATCAGCCATTCACATAGTTCATTACTCTATTATAATGTGATTGAGTATACCTTGAGAGTGCGAAAGTGCCTCCATCTCTACTCCATGAGAGAGAGGGAATTCTCGTAGGGAATGTCCTTGTGTCTCCTCCCATTAATCTCTGACTGGATAGATCCCATACAAGAGTAACTCCATCTCCATCCACAGAGACGACGTATCGACCACATGGAGAGAACTGAACAGACCCTTTCTTCCTCTATCTTTCATCCTTCTCTCTGCATACCTTAGTACATCTAACGGGTGCTCGATGTCCCGTGAATGTTCTTACACACGCTCCACTCAATACATCCCATACTCGAACATATCGATCGTCACTTCCTCCCACTATATAATTACAGTTTGCATGGAAATCCACTGATGATACCTATAATGCATATTGTCGAATACCCTATCTCATTATGTCACACTGTTATGAAAGGCACAGACAATTCAATTAACCTAAGAGCTTGTAATCTCTACTTCCGTTCTGTCTAATAATTATGGATTATACTATAAGTAACTTACATGTGATAGAGGATCGGCGAATATCCTCAGTGGATGCATTCTATCAGTAGTCCAGACTGCTGCCGTATGAGAGGAAGAGGCCGTTGCATAGTAATATCCACGTTGACAGAACGCAATCTGACACAAGCAGAGATATACAATGAATATGATAATATACAGAGGATCAACAATTTGAGATAAGATACCATCCTCTTCCCCATATCCTATTCAATTGTACCTGCCAGATGGGAGCAGCTACTCGAATGACCACTGCATTCGTCTGTGTCTGCATACTCCATAATCGAATCGTATTGTCTCCAGATGTTGATGCAAGGATCCTCTCAAATTCAATAATTATTCTCGAAAGGGGAACATCCTTATGAGCACTTACTTTAAACCTTCAGATGTATATTGGACGTAATGAATGCTTACCTTATCAGGGGAGAAATTGATTGAGTAGATAGGAGCAGAATGTCCATTGAAAGTGACTACTCCAGCAGATTCATTCTCTACCATCTCCTCCATTATATCGTCTGATTCTGTATCCAACTGAAGACAAGATTATCTACTTGAAACCAAATGATACGCATAGTGAAGATCGAGGAGATATATGTAAACCAAAAAAAAATCCACCTTATCCAAGTCGTCAGCTCCCTTCATTTTCCTCATTTTCTTATCTTCATTCAGGGCGAATACTGATATTCCCGAGTCACCGAATCTGCATTATTTTGAGTTAATATGAAGTCCAGAAGAATACGTGGACGACCATCGATAAAAAAGAATAAGTAAAAATAAAGGTACCCGAGTGCGAGATAGGAAGAGTCTTCAGATACATCACAGCTACTCACTCCTCCATGGCCATTCAGAGTTGTGTAGAAGCACACACTCAAAACAAAACAAGATCTTATTACTCTTAACCTTCAACAGCAAATAAGTAATCTCAAAAGTCAAAGCGTACTTTTTGTGATATAAATAAGGAAAGGGGAAGAGAGAAGGAGGATATTAATCAGTGGATACCTCGGTGGTTGATCTTGTCCGATAACACACATCTTGTGTGAATCTTTCATTGCCCTTAATCTCTCTTGTCTCAGACATTCCGATAGAGGAGGAAGAGGAATTCGATCAGCAACGGGAGCATTCATCTCTCGTCTTTTCGCATCCTACAATCACAATCATTATATTATGTAACAAAATCACGCAACAAAAATGTAACAAAATGTTTAAACCCTTGAATTTGTTTGAATGATACTGACCTCTCTTTGCCTTGATTTCATTCTATCGAGAGCGTAGATACATTCCTCCTTCATCATACCATGGTACATCTGCAAACAAATTTTTACACCAAGGAAGTTGAATGATTTTGAAATTTATACCATTTGTCTATAGAAATATTACTTACTTATAATGATATATTATTACAAGATAATCGTATGAACTGAATAAATGAACTGAATAAAAATGAATAAAAAAAAAAACCTTGTGTTTTCCCTTTCCGACTTGTCCCACAATCGCTCCCATCTGCCATTCAACTGTACTTTTTTCTTTTGAGTTTATTTCGTTTACTGAAAATTGGTTTCTGAACCACTATTCCCGAACTATCGACACTTACTTTCGATTTCAGCTCTTTCTTTGAGAATATTCGAGATAGAGGGGAGTCGATTGAGAAGAGGCTCCAACTGTTTCATTGAAGATTTACAGATTTTAACTAGAAACTTCTTCTTCCTGGAAAATTAATAACTGTAAGATTGAACTATTGTATCTACACGATATGTGATGGGTAGAAGATTAAGTGAAACTGACATGAGATTCTGTACGATGGGATTAGCGAGTGCTTGTGCTACATTAGTGAGAGAAGCGAGAGTTCTCACTTCTTCCTCGTATGCAGATGGAACTCGAAGACCATACTTATCCATGAATGAAAACGCTGAAATCACATAATTAATTCATAATACGAGATTAGACTATCACAGAAGACTTCGTGAGTCATGAAAAGGGAATTTACTAACCAAGATTTGGTTGTCCATCGATCAGAAGTTTGAGATATGAATGAGCGAAGACAGGGAAAATAAGGAGTGAGAACTCTGCTTGATAGAAATCGAAAGAGGCGTCGACATGTGTGAGAAGAGTGGCAAACTCAGCGGCCACTGCTTCACTTAAAGGAATTAATAATTAAGTCATTGTATGGTTGAGTTATGGTTGAAACGATGGAAAATAACACACTTGGACGGAAGTTGATTAGAAGCAGGTCCACTAGATCGAATGGCTGATTCCCTAGCTAAAGTCTCTTCTGTGTCCTAGACATAAAAGGTTGATGAGAAAGGAATAAATGGAAGTAAACTGACAGTGTATCCATATTTCCTGAGAAAGCCGAGCATGCTATGGAGAATATCGGGAGGAACAACTTGCTGTCCAGTTTGAATAGGAATAGGACCATTATTAGGCCCGTCTCCAGGTGGACCGAGATCCATCTTAAGATACAAATAATTATACAACATAATAGATAGGACCTATAGGAGAAAAAAACGGATAAGTACACGCGAGACGCGAAGCGAGGTTGAGAAATGACGTTTGAAGAGACCTATTGCTCTTGTTTATTGCAAAATGACTTTTCAAATTCCTCTTCAATTTTAAAAATACTATTTTTATGAATAGAAAATATATTTTAGTGCCCATTGATCCCTCTTGTTCTGAATCTGTCCATATTTTTTTCCTTTTTATCGATATTCCATTTCTATGGCGACTTATGAGCTAAAAACCATGCGTCCTGGGAACAACAAGGAAATGGTCATTTATTCAAAAGAGTGCGAAGCTAATTTCAAGTTAATTTCCAAAAATTGGCGATAGCTTCGCTGATTGTGAGTCGTGAGAGACAATGAGCGAGGAAACTCAACACCAGGTATAGGTTGGGTGCGCTCTAGTCGAGCCGGGATGAAAACAGCGAAGAGAGCGGAGGGAGGGAGGACAGGCCTGCGCATATAAAATCATCCGATATTTGTTTTTTTCTTCACATTGTTTAAATCCGAAGAACAGTCTGCGCAAGGACACTTTAGAAAAAAATGCTCCAGACGTACTCTCACAGTTAAGAAATGATAACTCTAGAAAGAGGATTCTTATGAGAATTCGATTTGCTAAACGATCCTACTTTTCGCAGATTCTTTATCCTTCCCAAATAGGAGGCGCTTACGGTCATTAGATATAAGTTCAGAGATTGCGACTCATTCAACACTGTGATTGCATCTGCATCTGATGAATAGCATAATGATAGTGATTTATTACTCTTTATAAAATAATTATATTTCTCTAAACAAATTAACTTTTTAGAGTACCTCTGCCAAAAATGTAATAACTGAGACAAGGTATATGTGAGGTTAGTGAAAGAATACTGGGAGAGGGCGTATTCGAATGAACCCGTATGTACAAGTGAGTGATACAAAGAGATAAATGGCATATAAAATGAAGGCACGATTGATCAATCCCGTAATGAATGACTATGACTATGAGAATGAGATTTGAGTAGTTTACTAAATGGAGTCCATAGGAAGGATGCACACATTCGACAGACTTCTCCCATTGAATATACTCGATGACCACCATTTATATAGAGAACGAAGGTTAATCCATCTCCATATCCATCCTTTAGACGATAGTAATTACTGAAATCGAAATGGTCAGGGAATAGAAGAAATGAAAGAGAGCGGGAAGAAGAAGACATTTAATTAATATATATACTTCACTTACAGTAATGTTTCGAATTGTTCGAATCCGTGTCTTTTGTAGAAGGAAATGGCAGAATGATTAGTTGAAAGAACATGCAGAAATATAGCTTTAGGCAGTTGATTATGACGAAACTGAAATAAAGAGTGTGAGTAGATGATGTGAGAGAATGAAATTGAAGATAATCTTCCTTGCCCCATTCTCAATAGAATAAGTCTGGACGATATATCGGACGAGTCTCGTTGCCAATCCTTGTCTACGATATTCATTCGATACTGCCAGAGACAGAATATACACAACGGGAGATAATTCATCTGATAGAATACCTCGATCCTGAATGGAATGATCAAGATAATGAAGAGAAGAAGAAGGGGAAGGGACTCACCTCTAGATTACAATTATGAACCATTTTGTATTCTGATACGATGAGAGCGACGATAATATCATTATGGAATATTCCCATTGAATTGAGAACACCCGAGACAACGTCGTCGTACCTACATCATAGTGATATACTCACAGATGGAAAGGATTGACTAACCATGTCTCAGGATATTGAATGGGAAACGAAGCAAGACAAAGACTCTGAACTGCCTGTCGATCCCTCGATTGAATGGGACGAGTGATATAAAGGGGAGAAGTCATGATTATTCACTCTCGAACAACCATTGTAGACACTTCCTGAGATGGAGATGGAAAGTGAAACGGATGGTGAGAGAGAGAGGGAGGGAGAGAGAAAGGGAAGGGTCACTCTCTCTTCCTCACACACTCTATTGATTGAGGGAATGAGAAGCACGCTTGAGGGATAAAGAGAAAGAGAAAGAAGAGAAAGAGAGAGAGGAGGGAGGGGGAGAGGGGGGGGGGGGGGGGGTGGCTGCCAGGAGGTATGCAGAGAAGATGTAAACTTCTCACTTCAATTATTATAACAATACTCATTCTCAAATACTCTTTATCCCATTTTAACAACTTGGAGTCTAATAGCGAATACAGATAACATAAATACTACTTAAAGCATTGTATTATCCTAAAGAGATCGAAGTGTCGACGTGAGATACTCAACAGGGGAACACGCACTTTCACCTGCAATTTAATATTATTTAACAACTGTATTTCATATAGTAATCACCTTTTTGAATGACATTTGCGAGTCTCTTTCTAAGGGAATCATCATCTTCATCGATGACATACGGAACTCTCCTGGAAATTGAATAGGGAGATAACAATAGGAAGAAATGGAGGAATACCGTAGGAAGAGATGGAAAATGAGTTGATCTCTATTGAGAGATGAAACATCCAGACGACTATCGATATTATGAGTGAGTAGATATCTTCAATCACACTCATTCATTCTACAAATGTTATCTATCTATCTCTTACCTCTCTTTCAACTTATTCACACTCCATGGAAGAAAGCCTCCATACAATTTCGAGAGTTTGGCCTAAATGATCGTCCTATTGTTATCTAATTCATAGTGACACAAACCTTCTGTACTTCATTCAATTCCTCGATCTTCGAAGGAAGAGAAGTTGTAGTGAGGGATTTAGCCGCCTCCACACACTTATTTATATCAGAGAGGAAGAACTGACAATCAAGATAATCGATATTAACAATCTCAATACCGCACCTCTTCTCTTTGAGATTTCGTCCAAAAATGGCGCGTAAGTATGAGACGAGGGAAGAATATACTGTAATTGGGAAGATCAATTGATAAAAAGAGTTTACAGTACTGACATCGCAAATCCGATGACGTATACGGTGAGAGGAAGAGGGAGCAAGATCATTATTGCTGTTACTTTCGGAATCTCGCATCGAACCTGATATCGATTGATGAACACACGCTACTGTAACTACGGTATCTATGACATTTTGTGGATGGTCTTCCCTCGTCCTCTCACCTTCTTTAATCAATAAGGGATTAGAAAGAGGGATACTTACAGAAGGAGAATAAGAATATCTCCTGGACCAGGAATGTTCAGAACTGTGATGAGAGAGATCATTTTGACGACTTCTCGTGGACTCTGAGTGGAAATGAGAAGAGAGGCAATCGAGATTACTGTAGGAATGGAAGGAATGGAGGGTCAAGGGAATACGGTAGGAAGGAAGGTGAGAGTGACAAGAGTGCGACCAATAACCACAGTATAAACATTTACTATGTTCCCCTCTAGACGAGATATTAATGGGGAGATATCTTGTTTAGAGGAGACGCAATGGATGGTAAGTCTTACCTGAATAAGTGTCTCCAATTGGGGAATAGTCAATTTGTCCAATTGATTGTTATCCTTCAAATCGATGGACCGAAGTGCCCATAACTGCTTCACATCCATCACACACCAACGGGAACCTGCACAATTATCACGAATCACTTTCCATCTCCTTCCATTTTCATCTCGATTAAACTGACCATTGACAACTCTATTATGAAGTGCATGCATCATTGGATACTTAGCAAGGAAGGTATCATATTTATGGGAGAAAGATCCAACGATGGGAGGAGGGGAAGGAGGAGGGCCGAGGGATGTCCATCGACATACTTGATAGACTAATCGACGGCTACCCAGCATCTAAGAAGATACTGTAATAAATCAACTATTATTGATTGATTGATCGACTAATTCAGATATTCCTTTGGAAACGGACCAATATCGTATGATCCATTGATTCAAAAAGAAATAATTTATCATTATTATGTATGAAGCATTCTCTATATGACACAATAAATGAAAAGTGAGAAATCAGTAACTTGAAATGAATGTAAGTGAATTATTATGGCAAGTCTCGCTAGACAATGATCATCGGGAATATCTAATGTGAGTTAGCTCGTATTCTCGAATGAATGGTTAGTCTTGTGAAGGAAAGGCTACAATCGGGTAATTTGTGGAATTAGAGAGGATGGGGATACAATACTATCGATTCGATCTATCTTAGTCAACAGAATCCCTCTTGCAACTCTTGAAGGAGAAGGAGAAGATGATAATGCAATTGATGAATTACGAAGACGATTACGGTATCGAGCAAGGAGGGCCTCCTCTTCTCCTGTGATCTACAAGGACTCTCTTAACTATTGATATTGAGCATACTCACAGAAAGTAGAGTAGATAACAAATGTGGATACCTTTAGTAATTCTTGCTCGGCTTGTTTCAGTCTTGCTCTCAATAAGAATATCTTGGAATGTAGATCGATAAGTCTCGAATGTTCTCTTGCAAGTACAACAATTCTTGCTTCGATGGTCGATGAAAGAAGAGATCGAAGTGAAGAATGAGAGAGTGACATCACATCCACACCATTCACTCCTACCTCAATACTAGACATTCACATACTTTACTGCGAAATAATCATTAATCTGGTATAGATAGTGTACATTCTAATAATACTTACTAGTATATCTCCATTCCTCATTCCACTTTTATAGGCGATTCCTCCACTCTCCACGCTGTCTAGATACGTATATCTCTTCAAACTTCCATCGCACGTCTGAAATTGATCGATAATACAACGTAAACGAATTCCCCAATAACTCTTAATAATCCCCCCTCCCTCTTAATACCTGTATCACATCGGATTGTAATACCATTCCAAATGGTTCATTCTGGTTACTCCTCGTGATAACAATAGTCCTTCTTCCATTTTCTATCTTGGGAAGAACAGATCGGTCGACATTAAATTGATGGGATTCCTAAAATAGATAATAATAATAATGAAGACTGAAGATATACAGACTGACCGACATAGAGAGAGTGCATGAGATAGATGACCCACTTTGTTCATTCATTCTCTAACGCTTCCTTCCTCTTTCTCTCATTTGATCACTCTCGGATAATCATTCTCATCCCTTCAATCGACTATCAATTCACTCTCTTTCTCATCCATTCCTCTCCATTATTTCATGTATCCAGTACAGCTTCCAACTGAATTATCCAATCACTATTCACTCATCCGTTAATTTAACTTTCTTTATTGATTGGTACAATCATTAAGAGATACAATCATTTTCGTCTAAGAGATAAAGTGAATATCACAGTTTTGTAAATACTCTTGTGAATACATCTGATAATATAAGTGTACATAGTAAGTATAATATAAAGAGATGTCCTATCCCATCGTCTTCTATTTACTTGGCAGCCATAAATGCCTCGATCTCTTCAACAGTCCTCGGCACTTGCGACATGTTCTCATTTCCCTTCGCCCTGATATCATTTATTATTCCCCTCTCCTTCTTTTATTCAATTCTCACCAAATGATGACGTCATCTTCGATTCTGACTCCTCCTTGTCCTCTAAACTCATTCACTTTCTCTGCCACTAGGAACTTCTTCAGATTATCGTCTGCCAGTGCCTATACATTCATAATAATTATTTATGATTCACGCTCGTTTATTCTTATGTATTCAATCACTCTCTTCTCTTACCTTATCAATCAGAGTATCAATGAAGTAGCATCCAGGCTCAATTGTGATACACATTCTCTCCCTGAGAAAAAAAAAGATATTTGGCATTTTTTTTACTTGACTCGCGAAATCGAATATTAATATTCGTATAACATAGTACTGTATCAAATGAAAAATAATTGTTCACTGACTGAAGTGTTCTAGTTGTTCTAAGACTCTTCAATCCAGGAAGGGACGATCGAGGAAGGGCATCTCCTAGATATCCTCCAACATCATGTACATCCAATCCCAAGAAATGACCCAATCCATGAGGCATGAACACTGCTCCCAAACGAGCCTGTCATTCATTCGATAATACAGTGTTCCCTTATTGTATATCGTACCTTGACCATTTCATCGACATCTCCCACAACAAGTCCTCCTTCCTTCAATGCTTCCAGAATTATATTCTCTGCCAGTTGATGCATATCAGTCCATCTTACTCCTACAATCCTCTCCATCTGCCCCATCTCCCTCTTATCATACCTGGTTTCGCTGCTTCAAGTACTGCTCTATTCGCTTTGAGTACGGCATTATACACCAATTTCTGACGATCGGTGAACTTTCCATTGACAGGGAAGGAAGTGGTCACATCAGATGCTGAATATAACTGTTTTTGCCTAAATATAAATTGAATTTGATTACCATAGCAGTTGTACTCTGGCCCCATATCGAACAATGCCATATCTCCATCCTTGATCTGACGGGCATTCGGTGCATTCGCATGACCGTAATGGAGAATCGATCCGTTACATCCACTTAATTAGTATTACTGTAAGTAAAGAAATAGTTCTCTGTTGATATATGTTTCCAAGAATGAAATCCCCTATACGAATAAAAAGACGTACGTGGCAGCGATGCAAGTGTAGGCAAGGTGACGACATCCACCATGATAATACGAAGTATGACGGAACAGGCTAAATATATAACATTATAATAGAGTGGAGCACTTGTGTTCAATCTACCTCTCCAGTTGATACTCGTACATTCCTGGTTGGATATGTTTCATCGCTGCTTTGTGAGCATCAGAAGCAATCTTGGATGCATATCTCAGCACTTCGATTTCTTCATCAGTTTTGAAGACTCGCAATTCAGCAATGACCGGATAGAGAGTCTTGTCCTCACTTGAGAACCTGAGACAAAATATTATTCCATTTCATGTGAGTTGCACCGCGATGAAAAGATATAGCTAAAACTGACTTATCGATTCCAACAAAATTTGCAGGGCTGAGCGTGTTTCCGCTGTCGCTGTTCTCTGCTTTCTGTCATTTAGAGGTTGAAATAAATATTATGATTTGAGTAAACTAACAAGGAGAAGGAGATTGGATGCTCCGATCGCAGTGAGAACATCGTGAATCTTATTCTCGTCGTTGAAATGAACTTCGTCCACTGCATACTTCTCTTTGAACCATTCTTCACCATTGATCCTCAACAGAATTAGGAATATAAGTGCACTGATATCCATGACTTACTTTCCCTCCCAAATAGCGAAATCGGGATGGAGTCGTGGAGGGAAAAGGATGGACTTGCCAGAATCGATGTCTATTGCTCCATAGCACTCAGCCTCATGAGCACCGAATGTCCAGAAGAAGTATGATTCCTGAATGTTAATTTAATTCGGAAGCTGTCAATAGGAATGAATCACCTGTCTGAAAGGGAGATCATCCGCATCTGTGTTGTATCTCATCTTCTCTTGACCTCCTTGCAATAGGACTGCCGACTTGGACGGAACCTTTCCACGGAGAGCATCAACAAGACGCTTTCTGTTCTTCACAAACAAACTCGCCGAGATGTGAAGGGTGTTTCCACCTCGATTGAACGACATCCTGAACGATGAATAGATAGGTAACAATCGATAGAGATGCGAAACAGAATGAGAATAGACAGCGATAAGCTTATATCTATAAGCCATTGCTAGGATGACCAAAAGATAGAGGACTGATAAGGGAGATTGGCAATGCTAAACGGATGTACAAGATGTCAACATGATTGCGACAGTAAAATTAGATAGTCTGCCTACAGTCGAATGCATTCTCGACAGCGCGAACTGATAAGAAAATCGATAATTGAAAACCTGACAATGAATAGAGCTACTGTAATCATTAGAGATGGGTCTTTGTTAAAATCTAAGACGTCATCAAATTAACGTTTTTTTTAGAGAGATGAGTAGAAAATCGGAACTCCGCATTCTCTTTATCGCTCAAAATTCTAAAAGGGGGTATAGGCCATGATGGGTGTGGTATAAAATTACTTGATAGAAAACAGATGACGCGATGAAAAAAAACCCCGACTGACCACTGACCAAACCCGACTACCGTACTGATAAAAAGTACCGTAGTCATTTTTGGGTTGGAGCGAATACGTAAAGACCGCGGTGTCACACTTTTCTTCCCGCGTTGTCACATTCGATTATCGTTATCTAGACGGTGTGGACGTTATAGTTGTGTTATTTTCATGTTCCGTAAATAACGAATGATCTAATCACTTAGTTCACATATAGTTCCTCGTCTTTTAAATCTCAGATATTCCGTTATTCTATGTAGTTGTTGCGAAACACGAACACTTCGAGTTATGTTTTGTTTTCTCAAATTGTCGTTATCCTGGTTCTGCGTTTATGTTCTCTTCACAGAAAGTCTGATGCTGAAGGTAGAAAGCGTAGGAGATTCTCTTCCGAGACTGCAGGCATCAGGCAATTCTTCTAATCAGTTACTCGATAAAGGAAAGGAAGAGGAGAAGATTTGGTATATTCACTTTTTTCCTTCACTAATAATATTCAATTTGAGGACTAGAATTCTGTCTGAAGTGAGTGCAAGATCGAGCAGTGGTCAGCAGTCATCAGTTATTATCCTTGGTTTGATCTCTTACTTTGACCTTAAGTAGTTCTTTTTTCTAAGGCGATCACAAATGCGGGAATCATTCTCTTATTTCTAAGCTGGAGAAGGACAAGGCAGAATCAGCTACGAAAGGAGCTTCTGCCCTTGAATATCACACTCTTCACGTTCAAGTTGTTAATTCGTTCCATTTCCTCATCAATTCTTTATGTTGAGGCGGATATTCGAGATGGAAGTTATGCATATCAACTAGGAACTGCGGGCGCTCTCGGACCGGCTGAGTCAGTCACTCTACCGGTATGTCCATTGATTTATGAGAGCGAAACTAGATGAGGGGGAATTTCGATTTGTCTCGATATTATGCTTGAATAAGTTTATTAATTCAAAAGAGTAAAAATAGATCATCTCTAAAATTCATATATTGGGTATGCCTAATATACTACGTGATTAACTGTGTCAGGTGTGGTTACTGGATGGGGAGGAAACATTCGCTCCACTTCTTCTTCATGCTCTTCCTCCTTCTGCCCCTTCAAGAGCTGTCGTCCTTCTCACTGCTGCATTGGACAATCCCGGTCACAACATTTTCTCTTTACATTGCATGTAAAAATCGAATAGTTTTTTTTTGGGTTTGAAAGGGCAGTTATCGAAAAAAGTGAAAACAATTGGTAATGATGTGTTTCCATTCAGGAATCATGCATTCTCTCCGTCGATGGGCTACAGTACTTGCTGGTCAAGTTAATGCAAAATATGATAAGAATACAATTAAAGAAGCCAAAAGTCTTCGTGAGTTTTCTTTAATAATTTGAGTGTATACTGAATGCTAATCCATTTATCAAATTCGATTTTAATTATTTCAGAAGAGAGATTCTGGCAGGAATATGTGGAACCAGCAGAGTCATCGATGAGTGCAAGTATCATGCAGGGAATGGATGATCCCATGGTTATGCCATTGGAACAAGTAAGTGAGAGAGGGATACTGTAGTATATGGTAGACGGAAGTTTTGATTGACCATTTTGAGGGAGTACTCAATGAGAATTGCGGAGCCAGTCTAATCGTAGTAATTACGAAGAGTGATATCGGTATGTTCATTTCAAATTCATTTATTAATCTTATATTATCATTTGATATGTGAATTTAATGTAATAGTGTTGTAGCTCCTCAAATGGGAACTTCTCAATGGGAGAAACTTCTCGTTCAAATTCGTCGATTCTGTCTATCGTACGGTGCTGCTCTCTTCTATGTTTCATCGAAGAAGGTGAGACCTTTCCCTTATCATTCATCTAATCAATAATCAGGGTCACAACACACAACAACTATATAAATACATTGTCCATCGTGCATTTGGGACGGCATTCACTGCATCTCCACAGGTAGGAAGAGAAGGAGAAAGAAGTGAAGAAGATATACCGTTGAGATGATGGAGAGGGAATCACTCTTCGTACCCTCTGGATGGGATTCAGATAAGAAGATCGATATAATGAAGGAATCTATGGGAGATGTGGACACTCTTGAACCAACGAGAGAGAAACCTCCTGTCAAGGTAACTACAGTACTCTCCTTCTTACTGTAATGAATGTGTTTAGGATTCATTGATTGAATCAGAAGAGGAACAATCTTTCCTTGCTCGTATCTCTTCTATTGAAGTGGCCACTCCAATGGCGAAGAAACAACCATTGGATGAGACTGCGACAACAGACAACAATACGGCACTTGCTAGTTTCTTCTCTAATCTGCTCAGACCACAGACTGGTAAGTGAATGGGAAGAGAGGGGATCACTCATCATCTCTCTCTCTTCAGGTAAGACTCCTTCAGCAGCGTCTGCAGCTCCTCTTGATCCAGCTGCTCAATTGGATCGAATTCGATCGAGTGCAACTTCCACTAAACCAGATTCATCTGCATAAATGATTCCCATAGATAGATTCTCTAATTTCTTCCTTCTTCTGTTTCTGCGAGCTTCCTCATTATTTCTCATTGTCAAGTGCCTAATAAACAGTAGATGACTCTCAACTTCTCTATTTCACTTCCTTCGATTAACTCGTCCCCTCTTTGCTTTACTACCATATGCACACCGTATACCGCTGAATTGAATATAAGTACTATATTCTATCGATATATTCTAGGTCAGTTAATTTATCAAACTATTCTATTGTTATACATAATATTCGCATGGAGTTCGGGAATAAAAATATGATTTTATCAAACCGTTCGCTATTAAATAATAACAATATTTGCATGATGGATGTATCTACCCGGGACTAGAAAAACAATATTAAGGGGGAGGATACTTCGTAAGTATCGCGTGTACTTATTACCATTGTATTATGTACAATAAAGCGAATGGGGGAGAGAGAAATGTATGTCAAATGAAATGTATTCACTAATTACAAATAGACACATACCAGCAATCTATTACAGGGAGGAAAGCTCATAGAGAGATGGTTAAATATGCAAAGATGAAATAGACAAGGTTACTGTAGTACAGATCTATCTAGAGAACAACCTCGCCATATCAGCAACACTTCGACGACTAACTGACTCGTCTGATGAACCACCCTTATCGGGTTTAGGGGGAAGTGAAGGAGGAGTGATATTCTGTCTCTTTGGAAGAGGAGGAGGAGAATCATTAGATAGGGAAAGAGGGAATGAAGGAGGAGTTGAGAATGGAGCAGGAGATAGAGAGGGTGAATCATCTTCTATTCCTTCAGAAGGAGGAAGAATTGCAACTCGTGAAGATATCGGAGATGGACATTCATTCTCAAACCGACTCTTTCATATATTTTATACACAATGAGACTCACGGTTTTATTCTCTAGATTTGATCCGATGGAATCTGTAGGAGAGGAAGTTCGATCATCTTCAATCGTTGCAAGAGGAGGAAGAGTAAGAGTTGACTAGAATACAATCATTGTCCCTTCTCAATTTCATCTCTATCTCACTTGAATCATCTTCTTCCTCAATGGTCTTGGTCTCGATTTGGTAGGATGATCTAATTTGGTGGAAGGAGGAGAAACGAGATCTTCCAGTGAAACAATCACTGATTCAGCTAATATTCATTGATTATTCAATGATAGCAGTCATTTAACGATAGAGATTAACTAACAGAGGGAATTCTTAAGATCAGCAACGATACTTCGTGGTCGATAGGCAGGAGAAGGAGAGGCACAATCTGATTGAGGAGTACCCGATCGATACGATGGACTATCACAATGCTGCAATCAATGATATCATCCCCCTCCCCCTCCCTCTCTTCCTTTCACTCACCGTCTTCTCAAGAGTCTTCGTATGACTTCTTGCATTCGTCTTAGCCGATACCATTTCGAGATACATCCATTGAGAGAGACACGAATACACATCTCTGAGAGAGAGAGAGAGAGAGAGAGAGAGAAAGAGAATATCGATGGAGAGGGATCGTCTCTCGATACTCACCTTTGAACAGCAAGTGATAGCATGGAAATCGCTTCTCTCTCAGCTCCTTTTCCTTCTTCTCGATGAATGGAATAAGCAGTTGATTGTCCATTAGATATTCTTTCCCCTCCATGGACAACATCACGAATCCAATCTCCTCCTCTCACTCGCATCTCAATTATATCTATTATCACTGTCTGTTTAATCAATATAAATTGTACCTTCTCAACAAAATCTTCAATAATTTCTTTGATGGGTAGATCTTGAATGGGATTAGATTGAGGAGAAGGGAAGAATGAACTCTTCTTTCGTGCAACTTCATATACTAATTCTCCTCTTCTATTCCTCTCCAATGAACATTCAATACGATACCATACTGAACTGATCTGCAATACAATCAACTTACGATACATCCAATAACATCTCATCTGCTCAGTACATATAATGACTTTATTTCTTACCTTGCTTCTATTATCTCTTTCTCTTTGAAGTGCTTCAGCAATATCATTGAATGGGCATGGAAGAGAGAGAAGGGAAAGATTCTCTTCAAGGGCAAATGCGAGATCTCCCAATCCATCCGATCCAATATGATTATTATCGATTGATAGATCACGAATCGAAGTGTTCAATTCCAGAGCCTGGCATGATAATTATTATACGAATGGCTCGCAATAAGTATCTTATTAGAATTAAACACAACTAGATAGTGTGAGGATACCTTGGAGAGGATTCTCATTCCGAAATTGCCGAGATCATTAGCAGATAGATCAAGTGATCGAATAGTTGAACATGCTCCGAGGGAATTGATTAGAAGAGAGACATGACCACCCAAATGACCATCTGCTAGAGAAAGACAACGAAGTGTCTGCAATCAATACCATCCATCTACAGTATCCAATATCTACTTCACTTACCGTACTAGTAGTAATGAGTTTGACCAATTCATTGATTGCTTTATTGATTACTTGAATGGTCTTCGTGCTTTTCTTCAATCCCACTACATTTGCCCCTCCAATCGAAAGAGAAGAAAGAACGGGCATTCGACCAATCGATTGAATTACTCCCTTCAATCAACAGTATTCATATCCTAAGTGTTCCGCTATGTTTGGATTCGTATTCATAACTTTGAACAATATGTTATACAAGAGAAGTGATTGAGAAAGAAGGTTAAATGGTCACTCACAGGTAGATCATTCTCCAGATGACAATCTCTTAATGAGAGTGCACTTGCTCTCACTCCACACAATCCCACTTCCAATATCTCTCCCAATTTCTCACAACTTCCATCCAGAATAAGAGAGAATGGTTCTAGCTGCAATAAATGAACTCATTTAGAGAGAGAGAGAGTAGATAAGGGATATAATCCTTCCTTATCCATACCTGATTATTACTGGCTAATCCAGTGAGAACCGCTTTGAGTACATCAGCAGTCAATTGAACTCTACTCAAATCAATCATCTTCAATCCAACTGAAGCAGCGAAGAAATCTTTAGCTGCTGACACTGATTCCGATGAGATCTTCTTCCCTCCGACTATACAACCAGATAGAGTTAGAGATTCCAACTGAACACAAGACAATACAATTATCTAGATGAGAAGATACTGACCTGAAGACATCCAAACTTGAAAGATTGCCATAGTTTATCGAGTGTAAGATGAGTATCGGAGAGATTGAGAGAACGAAGACAAATACCGATTGAGATTAGATTAACCAATGATGATATATCATCCTGACATTTAATATTTTCATTCCTTACTCAACCATTAGATATTCATATAATTGGATATACTAGGAATGTGAAGAGTAAGATACCTTGATGATATTACTTGCTATATTGAGATGAACAATTCCCTTCGATCCACTAGAAGAGCCAGAGGAAGTTAGAGCATACAGGGAATTACATAGAGATTGCAGAGACTTCTCGGAAAGAGCACATTCTGATACATTGAGAGATGAGAGAGCACACATCTTTGTGAAACACGATGATAGAGAAGCAAAACCTACAATTCATACAATTATTAATTCATTCTAATTTCACTCCCTTACCCTTCCTATCGTCTAAAGTGTTATTCTTCGATAGATCGATTGTCTCAAGAGGGATTGATTCATTCTCACTCAATGCACTTGCAAGAAGACCAGGGAATTCTCTGCAATTGAAAAATACTGCATTGATTGAGGAAGAATTGTAATAGAGTACCTTGTGAGTCCACAATTGGATAGAATGAGTTTGTTGAGAGAGAGAGAATATTTGATAACAGCAACAATAACATCGATCATCTCTGCAGAAAGACGAATTCCATCGGCAATTAGACCAGTGAAATACGATGAATATTGAAGAACTGAGACGATTCCGAGAAGATCTCTGCAATTTATTTAATATGAACAGTACACATGATATTGATAGACGACTCACTTTGGTTGAAGATGAGAGAAATCTTCCAATCGGAGATCTTTGATTCGATTCGCAGTGTAGATTTTCTCAACGTCCCATGCAACCTACAATATGAATATAATAATGAATCTAACTATAAGTATTACCTCATCTCTATATGGTTGATCATGGAGATCACAAAGGGCAGCATACGTTCGACGGAAGGAATGACAGGGACGAGGGGAGACCTAAGAGAGGAGATGAGTCATATGAGATAGAGAGATACAAATGAATCATCGAGAGAGAGAAGACGACTCACATCCATCACTAGTTTATCTGCCTTATCATACAGATCCATTGGTGTCAATTCGACCACACGAGGAAGAAGAGCACAGATATCAGGGAAATAATGTCTAAACGAATTATAATGCAGAGAGGATGATGAATGGAGTGATATACCTGAGAGTTTTGATGATAGCGAGTACTAATTGCTCTGCTGGATATCCTCTGATTACTATTCTCTTTCGAGATCCATTCTCATCAACCATTAAAGCTGTCTGGAATCAATCACTCACTTTAGCACAATGAAACGTGTATACCTCATTCTCAGATACAACACACATAGATTTGATGTGTAGAATGTGATAACTTCGATCGATTTTAAGGGAACTTGCTTTATGGCCAAAGAGAAGAAACAAACGGAATTTTGAGATTACCAGCAACCGCGGTTGGAAATTTGATTTAGTCGATACCTGCAAATGAGACCTTTCTTTTTCTTTTCCTCCAAAATTATCTTTAAGAAGTGCCCAGTGAGCTTAATCACATGTCCAAAGGCTGCACCGTCTACCCGTTTTTGTTAGAATCACTTTCACAACTTCTAGTTTATTCGAAAAATGTGAAAGGGCTAGTTTTCAGATATTTTTTCTCTGAAATGCAAAAATACCGAAATGCTAGCACTGAAAGAAGAGCGTCCTAACAAACACTCCCTCCAACATCGGGTAGAATCGACTTACTTCAATGTGAACAACAAGACGAGAGTCGAAAAATTTATTGCCAAGAACGGCATCTGGTTTGCCTGTAATGAAATGAGGTTGGAATCAGCTAATCCCGTTTAGATCACTCACTCTCAACAATGTCGCATAGCTCCTGAATGGAGTCACGCGTGAAAGACATCCCAAATAATGACTGAAATTTCAAATCCTGTTATACGGACAATAGTAACAGATGTATATTAGGTATGCATATTTAAAAGTCAAATAGCCTATAAATATGACAAAATTAACGGGAAAAATATTTTTGAATGTTGAGGGTAGCTTTGTGACTAATAGCGGCTGTACCCGGCCGACTAGCCGGAATTTGCGCGTTCGATGGTTAACGTAGCCGTGAATTATGTGTCGGTTTCCGCCGTTATTCTTGTTGATCAATCAATCAGTTAAAATGGCTTTTTCTCTGCATTATTCGTATATTTTAGATATCGAATTGATGACTTCTAACTAATTCGTCAAGCCATGGTATCGCGAGTTACACGATCTGTGGCCCGAAATGGTCGTCGATTCCTGTCCACAACTCCTGAAGGAACTTGTAAGACTCAGATTCTCATTGTCCATGAAGGATTTCCGAAGAGTGAGTTCTATGCGAGAAAAGCGTTGAGCAAAGAGGCCAAAAACTACTACAATTGGCCAAAGGTGATAGACTGGTGAGTTCTTCCTGTATATTTATATATAAACAATATATTTGTTTGTTGTTTTGAAGGCAACTTCCATCATTTTTGATACCGGAGAAAGTTGGAAAATGTATGGAAGATTATGGAAAGTTCGGAGATGTTCAGGTCAGTATTTAGATTGATTGTTCGAATATAGGTGTACTGTAACGATTGAATGTAGGAGACTGTAATGAATCCTCTGGCTAATTCTCTGCAATCATCTCTTCTTGCTGTGATGCCCGAGTTGGAATCAGTTAGAGTTCACTGTGCTTCTCCATTTGAATCTCCCACTATTGAGGAATCAATCGATAAGATTGCCAGGTATCTCTCATTGTAAGTCTCAATCCATTTTTCCATGATAGTTCTGGCGCCACTCGATTGGTAATTCTTCCACTTCAACCTCACTTTGGCTGTTCACGATCTGGTCTTCTTATCAATGAGGTACTGTAGGTTGAAACAGATAAACTCATCCGCTGTGTTCGTATCCCGAGATCGATCTATTGAGGTTGTTCGATGTATCGATAAGAGAACTCTTCCTTCAAAAGATGGAATCACCAAGAGAATAGTTACTCAATCTCCAACCGAATTCGAAGTTTCGAGCATCGAGAGATGGAGTACTCATCCCGTTATAAGCAACGTAAGAATCCGTTTCTTTATTTTTTTCTATTTTTTTTATTTGAACTTATTTCTAGCTATGGAGCTCTAGATTAGAATCGATGAGATCCGATATCGATGCTGTTATCTTTACTGCTCCAATTCTTCGAGGAAATGGAAGAAAAGACTACGAGAGATCAGTTTATGCATCGGGAGAAAGAACTATTTCAGAGACTAGAGTAAGAACTCGACAGTGAAAACATTTAACCATTCGCATCTACAGGTTCCATTCCCTTGGAGAGTTGCATTCTTCAATGGATGGAATCAATGGGATCTCCCTATCCGAGAAAATATCTCTGCTCAAATGAATCATTTCAAGGAGAAGAGAATCGCAATTGTACCAATATCGAGGTATTCTAATCTTTAGTATGCAAGTTAGCATGTCATGTTTGTAGTGTGGTTCCATCCTTCGATACGATATCAATACTACCTCGTCTAGTTCAATCGAACCAAAATGCAAGAGTAATCAGTCCAGTCATCAATTCGATTGTAGTCAATGGATTGACTGAAGTGGTCAAGAATCATCTTCTAGGAAGACGGTCCGCCCAATTGCAATTGAAATGTAATTGGTGTTTCAGAGGAGATTGCCAACTCACTAGAGACATTCTCACGTGATATGTGCAATGTATAGGAAAGAATTATAGTTGTACAGAGTTATACGAGTACTAATCAATGTAATAAACACGTATTGAATCAAGTGTTCGTGGATGAAAGTGTTAACAGAAATAATTGATCGATCACAGCTTTATTCAAATGGTGCTGCAGTATTGATCTTCGTTTGCTGTTCTTGATCACTTATCAGCCAGTTTCTTCAGATCACTGTAAATCACTGCTTTGATATGAGATGACTCTAGCACAAACTCACGGGAGAATTGCACTTATCGCTGGACGTTTATCGGGAACTTTGTCCCAGCACTGAAGAGCGATCTTGGCCATGTCACCGGGAGTGTCCTAAAATTGTTTTATTTTTTTTTCTCGATATACCGTAATTTTATAAAGTACTTACATCAGGCATCTTCATTCTGTAATCCGTAAGAACAATCTTGGCACGAGTCTGCAGTCTAGTCAGTCCGGGATAGGGTTCGGCCCCATTAGAATAGATCTCCCACACCTCAAATATACATATTTCATATTATCACGTCTCCTTCTCATTTCTCACCAGCACTCCGAAAGCCCAGACATCACTCTTCAGAGAATAGATTCGATCTTGTAGAGTCTCTGGGGCCAACCATTTCACAGGAACCTGAGGGATACGGTAGGTCAAGAGAAACTGTAATGGAAACTGTACCAACCTTCTCGAGTGTATCATCATGAAGAATTGCCTTGTCATCACTCATTCCAAAATCAGAGATCTTCACAATCTGAGATCAATGAATGGATAATTACTGTAAAGGGGGTGGATTTGATTTCACATTATTCTTTCCCGATAGAAGACAATTTCTGGCTGCGATATCTCTATGGATGCATTGTTGCTTCTCCAGATAAGCCAATCCTTCGGCCGCCTATTATTCATTTATTCACTTCTTCGTTTCCTTCTTTTTACCTACCTCAGCCACGAATCGATTTTTTTCCTTCATAGGCATAGTCTTTCCGTTCTTCTTTAGATACGAGCACATTGCTCCTCCTCCAATGGAAAATCATACTTGAATAGATTGATCTTTGATCTTTCTTTCTCACCCTCACAACATTCCATCACAATCATAAGAGGATGTTCATGAACTGCCACTCCCAGAATCTAAAGATTACGGTATGAGCCAGATGGGTCAGATAGTAGATGAACCTTGACGACATTTTTATGGTCATACTTGCGCATCATACGAGCCTCCTTGAGGAACTTGTTGCGAGCATCTCGACTCGCCTATAATTGAATGGGTTCGATGGGTCAGATTCATGCCCCCTTTCATACCTCTCCTTTCATCGTCTTCACTGCTACTTTCTCCCTTCCTTTCTCAGATACATACTCTGCCAGATAAACCTGTGAATGAGATGGTCAATTGGGTCACGTTCATAACTACAGTACTTCTCCGAAAGCTCCTTGTCCGAGCTTCTTAATGATGAAAATGGCATCGTGATTGATTCCCCATGGAGGACGTTCGATTGCTTTCTTCAGTTTAGCATTTGAAGCTACAGAGAGAGGAGTTTTGGTGGATCTGAAAGGATACTGTAGATAAGAGTACTGTACGATGGTATCGAATCTCACTTGTAGAAGTTGATTAGATTGGAGACACTAGTCTCCTTGTGAGCAGCATCAATGAAATACGACTTGCTTGCATCCTAACTAGTCAAATTCAATATGGGATGGAATACGGTAGGTACCGTATTGATCACAAAATGTTTCACTTTGTCTGCTTCAGTCCGGACAGAGATACATAGAACAATCACTCCTCAACAGAGAAAAGAGGTTTGCGATTATCTACATTATACCTGAGTTGTGCTCTGTCTTCCTTAGTACAAAATCTCCTTCTTTCTTAAGAAGAGCTTCAGCATCGGTCCTCAATCAGATCAATCAATTTTTTCAATACCGTAATCACAAACTTCGGGATGAGACCGTGATAGAAGTCCGCATTACGGATATCATCGGTAATGCTTCCTTCATCATCCTGCATTCGATCGAACAATTACTTCTTCCTACATTATTCTACCGCACCTTGGTCTCATTCTTGTCCTCCACAGATGTTCCTTCTTTAGTTTTCTTCAATTTCTTGGCTCCAGACTGACCACTTTGGGTGGACTGAATACGGTATATGAGTGATTGATTGAGGGTCTACCGTAACCTTGCTTCCCTTTCCGGGTTCTCCAATGGTAGATGCCATTGACAAGAAGCGACCGCAGTTAGTCGAGACGAGAGTATCGAATGAAAAGAGGAAGAGGGAAGTAGAGGAGGACGAGAGAGGCTCGTAGATGGAAATGAGGGCGAGTGATCAATGTCTCTTCATTGCATATTTTCTAATCCAATTCTTAATGATAATGTGATACAATTAAATTTGCAGATTGAATTAGATTGGATCATCCGAATATTTGTATGTTCGATATAGATTTTTAAATAACTCAATTTTTAATTAAATTTTTTAAAAATTTGCTACATGTTTGTTAGGGATGCTCTTTCGAGCTCTCATTGCGCTCGCGAGAGATCTCGAATCAATTTTGCATTCCTAATATCTCAACGATCTGATTCTTTCTTTCGTTTTTTTAGCTGTGGAACATCTTTTTTTTGAGTGAATAATTTTCAGAGAGTTTCAGATAGTGATCTTGATAAGAAATATTATTTATATAATAGTTTTGTAGATAATTGAGGTGAAATGGCGAATTTGAGGTGAATTTGAAATGGCGCAACATTGACAATTCACAGACTCCGACCGTTCTCCGGATGTGAATTTAGCGGGCCCGGCTCTTTCCCATCGTTCTTTAATCCGATTTTATGTCTTTTTCTTGTCATTTTTATTCGCTCAAATACGGTTATTATCGTTCTGATAAGCCGCTTGTTGCTTATTTACGACTTTCAGAAGTGTTAATATCGAGCCCATTCTATTCCAATTGCGAAAATATAGGAATCACTTTGCGACTTGTTTAATTGTGAGCCGTGCTTCTTATTTCCGCCCTATCGCTAGTGGAATTCACAAAGGTGGGCGTTGTTTTAGCTTATTTGACTGACTGAACGTCAGAGGTGACAGGTCAAGTTTTTATGCGTGCACACCGTTCGGTCGATAGAATCTCTCTCTTGCACAACCCAATTGTTTCTTTGCTACTCTTTTTCCTGTTTAATATCATAGAGAGCTGGTTTTCAATCTGAAATATATAATTCAACGTAGTAATATGTGAAACTTAAAGAAGAATAAAAGAATTAAACTTTCAGTGAAGAGGAAGTGGAAGAAAGTGATATAATAGAGTAGTAAAATGGCTGGTCCCAATGGGGACGATCAGCCTCCATCAAGTAAACCTCCTGAAGATGATAAAGATAGCGAATCTGATGATGGAGATGCTGCTGAAGAGGTCAGTTACATCACGTGCTTTTATTTCATTTAGGTTTATTGCAAATTATCCGAGTAAGTCGAAAACGGAGATTTTAATTGTTTTAATATGATAGATCCTGGAAGAATCTCCTTGTCGTCGATGGTCGAAGAGAAGAGAACAAGTGAAACAAAGAGATGTTCCTGGAATCGACATGGCCTATTTGGCAATGGATAATGAGACGGGAAATGAAGTTAGTCAAATATCTAAATTCTTCTACTTTTTCTCTATCAATCTCACATTATTGATATATTAAGTTTCGTTCTTATATTGAGAGATAATTTATTTCATGTTGTCTGGAATGAAGTGCAGTTTTCCGAAAGGAAGAACTTCAAAGTTCAAGAGGTATTTTACATTCCACATTTTAAAGTGTTTTTTAACAGTTTCATCTATCATCCTAATGATACTGCACAGAGAAAAAATATTGATAATTAAATTTGAGGCGAAAATAAATGCAGTCTTCGACAATCTTACTCATCTCGTTCATCCTAATCTAGTGAAATTTCATAAATGGTGGACAGATACGAAATCTGATAAACCAAGGGTCAGTTTGATGTACGGTTATTTATTGTTTCTTGACATTATTTGACTAGTAATATATTTGATGATTATGATAATTGTTAAGATTGTATTCATCACTGAGTACATGTCATCTGGTTCGATGTTTCTCTTCCTTCAACGAACAAGGAAATCAGGATCGACTCAGAGTGTAAAGGCTAGTTATGAGTGATTAGTCATTCCACTAAATCATCCAAAGAATTATTAAAACTCTTCTTCTTCAGACATGGAAGAAATGGACGACTCAGATATTATCCGCCTTCAATTATCTCCATTCTTCCAATCCTCCTATAATCCATGGAAATCTCACTTCTAACACCGTATTCATTCAACAGAATGGACTCATAAAGATTGGATCAGGTTTCCAAATTCATTCTTTTCTTTTTCTTTGAATAATTTCAATATTAACATTGATTCTTTTCCAATGACTCTGATGTGTTTAGTTGCTCCTGATGCAATCAATCATCACGTGAAGACGTGCAGAGACAATCTCAAGTATCTCCACTACATGGCACCTGAATGCAATTGCAAGTCCTTTTACTTCATATCTTCTTTCTTATATATATTTTATGCCACCACTGCTTTCGAGGAATCATTGTAGTTTAAATTTTTTGTCCTAGGAATTTCCTACCAATATGAATCGTTTTCCGAAAATTGCGGAGCCCCGGTCCATTTTTCAGAGAATATGCCATTCTCACTGATGTGAAATTAGCGCCTTGCGTTATTTTAGTTTTTAGTTCAAGTCTTTACGAGAAGTGAAATGATAATAATCCCTCTTAGCTGCAAATGGACTTTCTCAGTTCGTTCTCCATTCTGAGAGAGGGAAGGGTGGAGTGGTCAATCAAATATTGACACACACTGTGACTCTCACTGACCAATCTACTCTAACCATCCCTTCTTCCCCTTTCCCTCACTATGACACCACACCATACAATATTATCATATTTATTAGATAATTGACAGAAAAGGAATGAATATATGAATGAATTGAGTAATGATTCGATCTCTTAATTAAGGTGAGGCTGACATCACTCCAGCAACGGATATTTATGCATTCGGAATCGTCGCACTTGAGGTTCATATTCATTTTACCTATGATTTACTGACTATTCTACCAGGTATTACGTTTATGGCAAACGGGAAAATCAAAGAGAAAAGTGATAAAGGGACATAGAAATATGAGTACCCCATTTTGTTTGAGATGTCAATCAATTGCTTATGATTCATTTCTCATATTCCTTTTTCTCATAAGAACTTTATTGGCAGGGGAAAATGTGACCTCGAATATAGTGAAACTCTAGAATGATAATAATGATTTGATATTGAGATAGCAACGTGTGGTGCGATTTGTCCGAATGGAAGTGAGGGAGGAATGGTTACTGTCGATGCTATTCATAAAGCAGTTGAAGCACTTGAAGATGAAAGTCAAAAGGTAAGAGAGAGAAAGAGCGACCGTTATTCCATCCCTATTACCACTTGGTCCTTCCATAAGGGAAGGAAGTACAATGGATAGTTTGTCCATCTCTGCACTCTGCCCCCTTCCCCTTCCCCATTCACTTCTCCATCTCATCTCTAATCTGAGAAGGAGAGTAACGGAGTGGCACGACCACAGACACTCCACTGTTTGAGCATAGAGAAGGAGAAGGACCTCTCTGATCACTCCCCCCCTCCCCCTTTCCTCCCTCTGATCACTCCGTGCCACTCTCTTACTTGTACCGCCATTGACCTATTAGTGGATATTAGATAGACAATGAGAAAAGAGTACGGTGGAAGTAAAAGAAGAAGGAAGGAAGGATGAATATATTGATAAATGTGTATTAAGAGTCTGATTGCGTCGTGTCTACGAACTAAACCAGAAGAGAGACCATCAGCCAGACAATTACTATTCCATCGAGTATTATTCGAGGTATTGATCAAGAGAGGAAATAATCTTACCCCCCCCCCTCGTTTAGGTTCATTCTCTCAAACTATTGGCTGCTCATGTTATCGTTGATAGTAAGAAGTATGATGATTTCTCTGAGAGTATCTTCAGAGTTGCCGATACTGAGAAGGTAAGAGAAATGAAGATGAAGAGAATGAGAAAGAATTGTATTCATTGAAGGTCGTCGCTACTTCGAAATTGAAAGAATTGGCACCTGATCAAGTCCCCAACTTCCAGGTATTGGAGATTACTGTACATGGAGATTATGAAGAGTGATTACAGATCGATCTGGAGAAATTCCTTGATGATGTTCGAAATGGAATCTATCCTCTGACTGCATTTGCTCCTCTTGTTCATCCACCGAAGGTACGGAAGAGAGATAGAGGAAGAGGGGATGGAGAGGAGGAATGAATTACAGAAGAATGATGATCATTCGGAAGCATCTTCATCTCATCATAAGAATGAAAGTGGAGAGAGAGGGAAGAGTGAAGAGAGAGGGAATGATGGAGGAGAGAAGAAGAATACATTCCCATCGAGAGAGAGATCTCCCTCTCCTGCTAATGGACATTCTAATGAACAAATGAATAATATTGAACCAAGGAGTGTATTACAAGTGAGTGAAGAGAATGAAGAGAGAGAGAGAGAGAGAGAGAGGGATGGAATGGATTCAGATGAAAGCTGTAGTTGAGAAGGGCCATTTAACACTCCTTCTTCAATTGGATGATTGTATGAATAGACAATTGACTACTGAGATATTAGATGAAGATAATGCACAATCACTCGTCAAGAATCTTGTCATCAATGGATTCATTTCTGAGGTATCTTTTATTTATTCAGTAGGATGAATATTTATTGAGATTTGGGATAAGAATAAGTATGTCTCTTTAAATGAATAATCTAATTTCAGTCTGATTCGGAGAAATTGATTTGTCTTCTGGAAGGAGTTCTATCTTCATCAATAACACGTGATCATTCTCAATCTTCACTACTTCAATCATCGAATGAATCTTCATTGAGTGTAGCTCCACCCCCTTTAAGTGACTCCGCCCCATAGATTGTCTTCCCCTCTTGAGTGAAGTGAGTATATGGTGTAGTCGTCCCCTTCTCCATCTTCTCTATCTATCCATCCCCCCTTCTCTCCTTGAGTGATAGATAAGAGTAAGGGATGATCTCCCCTATCTCCCTTCTACCCTTCTTCATACTATCATCTTATCTCACTACCGTACTCTCTCAACATGGTACAGTAGGTCGTCCATGTGAAGTGAGTACAGATTGTGGAACGGGAAACTACTGTGCTGGGAATAAGCGATGCGCTTGTCTCACCACTTATGTAGAGATCGACTCTTATTGTTGGAGAAGTGAGTTATACAATCTATTCTTTTTCTATAACATAACTCTTCTTATTCAATCCATGTAAATGGAAGGAATGATTAGAGTGATAATTTGTTCTAAAAAGTTTAAACTCATTCCTCTCTCTTTCTCAATGTATTCTGTAATGTGATAGTATATCTCGGTCTCCCTCCCCTTTCCTTCCTTCTCACTCACTCATTCTAGTCTATCTAGTCTCTTCTAATCTTTCATCCATTTTGTTTCACCATCGCTTGCTCTTTACATTATTGTTCTCTTTTTCTTTGTAATATAATCGATTGACGGCTTCCCTTTACTTGATCCTACTCGATTCTTGTATTCGTGATGTTAATGGAAAGAGAAGGTGCATGTCTCTCTTCTTCTATCTCTTGATCCTTTCTAAAGATCCATTCTACTTTGTATTCCCACTGTGAATACTTATCTTACGCGTTCTCTTCTTTCTATTTTGTGCATGGGAAGGCCGAAGAAGAGTAGAGAGTTGCTATAGAATACACTATTTCATCGGGCGAAATAATTAGTGTGAATACACTTTCAATCCCCCCATCTTTCCCTTCTTTCTCCGCCTTGGTTACGGTAGTTTTGAGAGTGTTCATTCAATCGATTCTGTAGGAGTTGTTCATTCATTCTCTAGTGCAATTTATTCCATTCATTTTCATTACTTGCTCACTTCTAGTTGCTAAAGGCACAAATATTAATAAAAGAGTAATAAGATAACGAACGAATTGAAGAGATACAATTGAAGGGTACAGTAATATACGTGTGGATTGATTCAGAGATCAATCCGGGAGAGTCGGGATGCACTCAGAACAGACAATGTGAGTCTGTCTGGCCAGGAGCGTACTGTAGATCAGGAGAATGTAGATGTGCTAACAATCAACCTCCCTTTAGAACAAGGTAAGGAATAATCATTATCAATCTACCGTATCCTCCACTCTAGGGATGGTCTTGTCTGTCTCAACTATGGATTCTGTCCTCTCAATGGTAACAATCCGAAATTCCGCATAGAGAATCAGGTCTGTCCTCCTCCCCCTTCTCCTCCTCTCTCCCTATCATCTTATTCCCTTAAGGTTCAACAATGTTATGGAGGAGCAGATGCAACATGTGAAGCAATAGGAGCTCTTGCCTATGATTGTATCTGTGATTCTGATGATTGCACTGTTAATAATCCCATCTCTTTCTGTTGTCCTTCCAGAGGTAAGAATTGACTCTTCAATACTTGAGAATGATTGATTTCATTTAGCATTTGCGTGTATCCAACCTCCGAATGAGGGCTACACTCCTCCCGGTGGAGGAACTACTCTCAATCATTGGTATTCTCCCTTCCCCTCCCTCCCCTCCCTTGACTCTTCTCTTTCTAGGTATCACGATCCAATCACTGGAGAGTGCAGAGAACTCAAATATCAGGGATATGGAGGAAATGCGAATAATTTCCAGACGAAAGATCATTGTGAATCGTATTGCAAGCAGAGTGAGTCATTCATCTGTTCCTTCGTAATACTTACCGTAATCATTCGATTACAGCGTGCAGTCGAGGTCTTCCTCTCTACAGAGACAGAACCACAGGAGTGAAACAAGAACCAGTGTATTGTCAGGGAGATCAAGGATGCAATAATCCCAATTATGTCTGCACTTCCATGGGAACACTTCAACAATGCTGTCCTACCTACCGTAAGTTCTCTCTTCATTCTCTTCATTCCTTCCATTCTCTTCATTCTATCCAATCTCTTCTTCAGTTCATATCTGTTCTCGCAATGGTGCCATCCCAACTGAAGTATACAATACTGCGGGTGGTCTTCCTTCTGATTATTTCGATGTTGGAATTCCCGATGGATCTGGAAATACTTATCCTAGATTCCATTACGATTCAAGAGAAGGACGATGCATTCAATTCTCGGTATGAATGGAAGGATCGTGACTAGTTATTATTCTATTCCATTTCAGTACCTCGGACAGGGTGGAAACTTCAACAATTTCCTATCTCAAGATCACTGCGAGAAATTCTGTTCGAGAAGTGAGTATCTCTCCAATTACTTCTTCATCCATTCATAATCTCTTTCCAGTTCTCTGTTCTGCGGGAGAACCATTGAAGGATTCATCAGGAGAAAGGAATATGGAATGTTCACCCACTGGATCATCAGCATCTGCTTGTCCATCTACTCATTCATGTGAATCAACAGGAGGATCAACAACCTTCGGAGGTCTCGGTCTCAAAGGTCGATCCCCATACTAATCATTCCACATCCTTACTTCCCACTGGCACTTCATTCTCTAATCCACTTCTTTCTTCTCTCCTTCATCCTCATTCCCTTCTCTCTCTTCATTCATTCAATCATTCTCTTCAGGAGTCTGTTGTCCTCGTCCTCAATACGTATGTAAACTACCGAGAGAACAGGTAGATATTCCTTCATCCGTCCTCTTCTTCATTCCTCCTATCACAGGGTAACTGCGGTACCTACTCGAATAGATGGTGGTTCAATGCCAAGACAGGAAACTGTGAAGAGTTCATCTACTCTGGATGCCAGGTATTCCCCCCCCCCCTCCTCCTCTCATCCATTCTTCATCCTCTTCCTTCTCAGGGTAATGCCAACAACTTCGATTCCTACAAGGAATGCCAGGACTACTGTAGAGATGCGAGAAGTGAGTCAATCGATATATCTTTCCTACCCTAATCCTCTATGTTTTAGGCGAGCCTCAATGTATCCAGGGAACAGCTCTGACAGATTCGAATGGTAATTTCATAATCTGTGGTGGATCAACAGCAGCATCGACCACTTGTCCTGCTAATCACTACTGTTATTACGATGGAACGACGTATGGATGCTGTCCCACTCAGGGTGAGATCTCCCCTTGTCTTCCCCCTTGTCATTCCATTCCCTCTTCAGCATACACTTGTTCTCTCTCATACAAGACGGGAGCGACGTGTGGACCAGCAGTCACTCGATGGTATTATGATTCGACCACTCGCACCTGTCAGACATACTCATTCAATGGATGTGATGGAAACAGTAACAACTTCGCCACTCAACAAGTTCGTCCTTCTGATTAGATAAGAGAGAATAGATGATGATTACAGGATTGCAAAGACTACTGTAGAGTGGAGAGCTGTCCTGATGGAGGAGAGGTTAGAGAAGGGGAAGAGGGAAGGGGGAAGGGAGATAGGGGAAGAGGGTATTGACTCTTCCCCCTAAGGACTATCGTACTTCTCTCTTTGTATAGACTCTCCCTCCTTAGAAACTATGTGTAGAGTGAGTGCATAAACAGAGAAGATTAGAATGAAGTTGAGAGAAGAGAAAGGAATCTGCATCGATACGAAGAGAGGGGATCATCAAATCTCATTCTCAGGTCTGGAAGGAACCGAATGGAGCTGCACGAGCTTGTACGAGCAATAGACAATGTCCTTCCACTCATTACTGTACTCCTGTCACGACATGGTACTGTACACTACCGTATTCTCCTTCTATCGATCGATCGATTATAGGACGGGCACCGTATACCAAACCAAGTCTCTGTGCTGTCCCTCCAAGAATTTCGTATGTTCTCAACCGAGAGATGTAGGAGTGAGATGCTCTTCTACCAGGTATCATTATGAATCCATTCTTCTTCCTCTTTCTATTCGATTCATTCTAATAATAATCATAACCTCCTTCATTCAGAATTTCTCGTTGGTATTTCAATGCTGATTCGAAGACGTGCACTACATTCGAGTACAATGGATGCGAAGGTAATCGATAATCCCTCTCTTCTTACCGTAATCCATTTCCTCTCAGGAAACCGTAACAACTTCGCTACACAGAAGGCGTGTCAGAACTATTGTCTGTCAGAGGCCTGTCCTCCTGGTACAGTAGTGGCGAAGGAGGCTGATGCAGGAAGACTCGTCTCTTGCTCTAATCCAGGTACTCCCTCCCCTCCCTCCCTCTCCTCCCTCTTCATCTCTTTCTCTCTTGAGGTGGATCAGGTCGTGTGTCTGGTGGATGTCCAGAGGGATATTCATGTTACTCCTCTCCTCTTCTCGATCAGAATGTGTGTTGTGGAGCAAGCACGGAGCTGCAGTGTCAGTCCCCCCTCCCCCCCCCCCTCTCCCTTCCCCTCTCCCCCCCCCCCCTCTCCCTTCCCCTCTCTGATCCTTTCCCTTTTCAGCTCTGTGCCCTACTCAGTCGACTCCCTTCATCTCTGCTCTCTCTCTTCAACCAATGCAATGCACACCCAATGTCGATGGAGCCTGTCCTGGTCAGTTACCGTAATCTCACAACAGTATTCCATTCCTGCCGTATCTCAGGCAATTTCTTCTGTTGGTTCTCGACTGCTTCTTCCTCAGTGAATGCATTCTATTGCTGTCGATCACCCGATTCAGTCGATACAGGATGTGAGTTCCCCTTCTTACCGTACTCCTTCTCTACCGAAATCATCTCACTCTCTCAGTCTGTCCTCCTCAATTGGTTCCTGTACCTGGAGATGGAGGTGCTCAATATCGATATTGTTCTCCCTCCGCCCCTGCTAATGATGCCATCCAGGGATGTGGACCCAATAGACATTGCCAATTTTCCACTAATCTAGAGAGGTATACTTTCTTCACTCCTATCGGATCAGAACGACCCATAGCTATCTCATGAGTTCGAACTAGAAAAATGTTTTGGAATCTTCTATTTTTTCTCACGTAAACTATGAATGGCCTTCCTTCCTTCTTAATTCTAAATCTCTTCAGATATATCTGTTGTGGTCTTGAATCAGACGTTCGCCTTCCGAATGTGTGTCCTCCTCAACCAGCCAATCTCGTCCCTGTCGAATTAGCTGGCAATTATCGATCGTGTAATCCTTATGCACGCACTGGAACACCACAGGTACTGTACTCACTCACTATCGTATTCCATCACTTATCGATTCAGTCATGCCCTGACAACTCTGCATGTCTCTACACTGGTCAGGAGAATGGATTCATCTGCTGTAGAGTCCAATTGGGTGGAGCCACTGAACCAAAGATCTAAGGAGAGATCAAAGATCAATCGATAGTTATTGATTAATGAAACATATCCACAACCGGGTCATTCCCTGTCACCATTATTTGTTGTTGTTTTTCTCTTCGTTCCTTCCGTCTCTCCATGTTTCTTCTCTTTCAATCATCCATTCAATCAATCTGCTCATATCACAAGTATTCCATACATCTCTAATAATAATAATAATAATAAGATGAAGAATACTGATAATAATAAATTTAAATCAATGTTGACGAAGTGTGAACAATACAAAAATAGCAGTAAAGAGATAAAAAATATTTTAAAAAATCCGACTCTTCTACGGAAACAGAATTGGGTTTTTTTAATTGCGCAAACAAACCGCATCATTCCTACAATCTCTTGATTTAATAACCATCAATACGTACCTAGTTTTTTTTAGCAATTACAAACTATCTACATAACTTCAGAAGAGATCTCAACCCACAATTATCTACATAAATGCAAGAAAACAGTTTTCCGAAAAAAATAAGAGTGTTTGTGGCAGTGCGATAGACTAGATGGATACTTTTTGCAGAATGAATCAGAAGAGACAAGTAATAGAGAGTGTTAATTCAATCAAGAGTTCCCCTCCAAGAGCTAGTTTTACTGAGGGGAGGAAAGAGAGAGTGGAACTCTCGTCCATCTCTTTCTTTCTCTGGAGACTACTGTAGATGACGAGAGTAAAGGAAGAATCGATACTCCCTCTATGGAAGAATAGGAAAGGATGAGGGCATCCCTTCTATGTAATAAGAGATAAGCTCATGCTTATTTAGAAAGGATTGTTGAATAGAATGATGAATCAAGGACACTATTCTCGTTTAGAGATGAATCTCGAATTGAATTGAGAGAAGACAAAGGTTGACACTGGAGATTAAGATGTTGAATGATATGATAGGTGAGGGATGGACTCCCCTCCCTCTCTCTCCCTCTCTCTCCTTCCATCACTCTTCCATTGCCTCACTAGTCAGCTGGCAATAGAAACGAGAGCAGTCAGAGAGACAGAGTGAAGAGAGAGAGAGACGCAGAGACTACATCGATTCCCTCTCTCTCCCTTCTCTCCTTCTTCTTCTCTTAGTCCTCCCTTTCGTTCCTCCTTATCCCTCTATCAAGAGGGAGATCACTGTAATCATGGTTGAATTGGTTGGAGTGATGAGTGGAGTGGACGAATGGCCCTCTGATATGGATGCACGAGTAGCAGCACTTGACTTTGCTGATTCTATTATATCCATTGATGGAGTCTCTTGTTCTTCCTTCGAACCATCCGTATCAACTTATGATCCTTCCCTTTCTACTGACTCCTTGGATAGTGAACAACTACGACAACGGTGAGTCCATTTGATAGTAGAGACAATGAAGAGACGGATTAGACGTAATCGGTAATTGATGTATACCTTTCAACTATGATTGAATGCACAAATTAAGCTCTTAAGTCGTTTCTTCAATCGAAATTAGTTCAGTATGCAATACAAAAATGTTTCAAACCCATAAATTGAATAATAAATTATTAAGATGTGAGCATAAAACGGACGATTACAAGTTGACATTTGCTGATTCGGGACAATGGACGACTTCGACTCATTTGACGACTTGGGGAAGAATACAATATAATAAACCATTGGATGATAAGGTAAGATTATTCATTCATTATGAATCATTAAATTCCAATCCATTCGTGACATTCACCCTTTCCTCTCTATAATCTTTCGTAATCCATACATTCCATTCCCCTCTTCATTCAATATTGGTCCTTCTTCATCCTTCCAACTCTTCCTTCCTTCTTCCTTCTGAGTCTGTGAAAGACAAGCCCTTTCTCCTCCTTCCATTTCCTATTCCATTCCTCTCTTCACTCTTCTCTACTCTTCAATTGTTTACTCCGTTCCAACGACGAGAAAGAGGAGAATGAAGAGGGACACTCTTCATATCATCCACTTATTATTTACACTTTTCAATCCAGTCCTAGAATTATCTTTGGTCTCTATAATCTCTCTTCATTGTCTTCCCTCACTAGTTCAATATCCGTTTTCTCATCATTAATTAATCTTTCATTTCCATCTGCTTCTCTTTTTGTCCTCCTTTTCTGTCTCGGGGGAATGAACCAGAATGGAAGAGAGAGAAGGGAAGAAACTACTAGACTCTCTTATGGATATATCCATAAGTGAAGAGAGTGATTTCAGATCGTGTCAGCTCCTGATGTGACAGTCCCATCTTCCTCTCCTTCTTTCCCTCATCGACCCTCTTCACTTCTCATTGACTTCGTTGGAAGACATTCTGCTGATATCAATCGATATGTCGATGTTAATGAGAATGATATTGAAGAAAGGAGGAATTCCCAATCAACTAAGGTATTTTACTTCATTCTAATGATCTTTCCTAGACTGATCTCTCTTTCTCTCGGGAGATGGGGAGAGGGGAAGGGAGGTAAGGGGTGTGATTGAGACAACTGCTTCGAGTGAATGAGAATGAGTGTCAAATGACACTAGTGAAGAGATTCAGCAATTGAAGGGAAGAAAGATAAGGACAATTTCAGAACGAAAGATGGAAATGCCCAAATCGAATGAAAACATCTTCACATCGTATGAAGAGAACTTTTGCGGATTTAGAAGAAGCACCAGAATTGAACTTCCTCCAATTACCACATCAAGTGATTATTTAATCATTATTATATTAAAAGGTTGAAGAGATTTTTGAAATTTATGGTATTGGTGATCAGTCGTCATTGTGTGGCATTATAGAAAACACAGATTTTGAATAAGAAATATTGAAGAGCCATTGAAGAAAGAAAGAAAAAATATAACTGAACAGTTAGTAAATGCTGAATTCTATATTTATTATGAGATCGATTTGTACTAATATTCGATTGATCTTCAATTCAGTGAAATGATAATATGATTAAGACTCGCGCCCTAACTGAATCGACTTCCCTTCCCGAAGCATTGGCTGAATTAGGAGATACTGCCTCACTTGGATTGGATTCACTACTATTACAACAATCATCACCACCCGGTATCAATTATCAAATTATTCCTGATTACGTTTCATTATCACACTTTTAAAGATTCAAAGATTTATTATGAATCAAACAAATTGTCTATTCTCAGTAATAATGCTCAATGTTCTCTCAGATTCTGGTCTTGGTTGTTCTGGTCCTCTCCATATCGAAGATTGGCCATCTCTCTCTGTTCTTCTTCCTAAACACGTAGCCGAAGCATGCGCATTCTTCAGGAAGAATTCCGATCTATTGGGAACCAGCAATTGTGTGGAAAGGTTAGATATTCGCTCTTTACTATCACTTCCTGAGACCAAATTCTCAAGCGATATATCCGAAAGATGATTTAAAATATATGATAGTTCATGATTGCAGATCATCCCGTAGTCATAATGAGCCATGTACAACATGTTTCCGAGTGAGAAGGAAAGGTCTTCTCCATCCTCCTGGATGGGCTCTCTCTTCACACTCACGAATTACTCTCTGTGATTGCACCAAGAGCGAATTCACTCCACGACCTATTGGGTACGTTCATTACAGATTTCTTGTTGAAAAACAGGAAAAATTAGACTATGAAAGGTATTAATAATGGTATTTCTTCAGTCGATCAGCGACATTCTCCACTAATTCTGGTCTAGCTTCTCGTGAATTGGCCATCGTTGGTCTTCCCGTTTATTCTGAAGCACGACGATTAGTCGAAACAATCGTCGAAGGAGTCGCAATTTCTATTCGGTAATTCAATTTGCTATATTTTTGGGAAGGAAAACTGAGTGGAAATTTGATTACTATTTTGGAATCTGGACAAAACATTATTCTATCTCGTTCCTTCCTCCTTAGTTCCTCTTCCTAATCTGGAAGTTGCATCGATAGTAATTAGATCCTCTTTCCTCTCCTCTTTCGATCGTTGCTCAGTCTTGTAATCTGACTCGTTATTAGACTGAATTCTCCATTGAGGAAGGGAATAAACAGTTTCTCTTTCAGTGGTGATGGGGAAGATATTCTGTCTGATGGAATAGTTGCTCTACTCTCTCATGGACTCAAAGAGGGATATCATCCATGGGAAGTAATCACTGCAGTCACAGCACCTGGTTAGTCTCTTCCTTCCCTTCTCCCTTCTATCTCTTACCTCACTCAGGACCAGCCACAGCTAAGATTCATTCATTGGTCTCTGATCTTTCTTCATCCGATCGATCCTCCGATGCTTCTCTCCATGTATTCATTCATGCTCTAATAATCGATTGCTCTCTTGAATGCTGGCTTAGTTATGTTCTTCTCAAGGTAATCCCTCCTCCTTCCCTCTTCCTCTCAATCAATTCATTCCCTCTTTCAGGAGAAGACTCTCTCTCCCTTCTATCGTCCTTCTTCTTTCCTTCTTTCATCACCATCAGCCTATCGTTCTCTTCTTAATCGTCTTCTTCAATCTCTTCAACTCCTCTCTATCCATGATTCGACAGAACCTCGTCTCTCATTTTCTCGTGCCTCTCGTATCCCATCTGATTCTCGAGTACCAAAGAGTTCATCTGTTCCTGCTCGACTCTCTCCTTCTATCTCTCAATCATCGTTTAGACATAATCGACGGCCTTCTCGTATCCCTCAACCACGGTTAGTTACCGTTTCCCTCCCTCTCTCATCAATCGATTGATTACAGTACTCGATTGAATACTCCATCCTCTTCTCGTACTTCTCTTCTCTCATCTCTTGCTCTATCTCCGATCGAAGCAAGAGTAAAAGAGACATCAGCTGAGCCAGGTCAATTGGATGTATCAGAGGGAGAACGAGTAAGAGTCCTTTCAACAAGGTGAGTATCTCTCTCTCTCTCTCTTCCTTCTCTAATCTCTTCTTCCTTACAGAGGGTCATATGCTCATTGTTATCGTCTTCGTCGTAATAGAAGAAGTGTACTCAATGGAATAATTCCTCTTACTAATCTATCTCTCAATTGACCCTTCTCATCTTCTCTCGATGCTTTAATCCTCTTTCCCTTTCTCCTATTGATCTTAGCCAACATTCCGAATGCCAATCTAAGTCAGTCGCATCATTGTACAATCCGAGTCATACCCCTTTCACTCTTATTCATTTATTCAAAAGAGAACAAAAAGGCAGCTATTAAGAAGGAACCAAGTCAATCCCAGTTTTAATTCAGTCTTGGTGCAAATCGACGGTTATCCAAATGAAAAGAGAGAATATTGATTGAGATACAGTGAGATGAAGTTATATTCTCTCTACATTATTAAATGAGATTATTCATTTATTTCTTGTCGAATAAATACGATAAGACGTATGACTATTTTGCAGCAATTATATTTTACAGTAACACTTTTATCAACTCAATGAAAAATCTTGTCAAAGACAATGATGAACAAAAATGGAGATGGGCTTATTATTTAATATTCAAGTGGAGAAAGGAAAGCAAGGGAAGGAAGGGAATATCCATGTACATACAATTGAGTCGAATATCAAACTCTCTCATCGATTCGATTGACTATGCTGTATACACGATACTATTTTGATTCTATTCGAGACCAATGTGCAACTAAAACTTGTACCTGATAGGTAACATTTAAAGAATCAAAGGGGGAATTGTAGGAGATTTAATTAAAAAAATAGAAGTAAAAAATGAGAGTAAATCTGGGATTTAACTATTAAGAGTCATATAAAAAGTGGGAATGGGCGCTAACAATGACTCAATACCTTCTCTGATATTGAGGATATTGAGTGAGAGTGGTCGCCCATGGATTCATTGCTGCAGTATTGTAATTGTTATTCTGATTACTCTGTCCCATCCATCCACTTCCTCCGCTCACTTAAATGAATATCTATTACACCATTGTACTTCATTAGTCCACAAGATATAATCATAAGCGTTAACTGACTATGAGAAGGGTAAGTGACTCTGGAAGGTCCATGACTCTGAGGAAGGAATGCACTGCTTGACAGGGAATCTGCAATCAAATATTCATACAACTATCAAATATATATTGAATATGTTAGATCTAAACATACGAATATCTCTGTTGTCTCGTCTATTCGGAGGAGAGGGACGGCGACGTTTGTAATTCGTGTCTCTGCAAATATTATTCCTTCTAACAAGCACATATAATAAATTAATCCAATCATCCAATCATAACTTACCTATTATATCCGATAGAAGGTGAATCTCTAGATGGATGATGTGCATCTCTCTTCCTTTCTCTATCATCTCTCATTCTATCAATAGGACGAGTAGAAGGGTACGTATCACGAGACAATCTGAACTCATCATATTCAATATATAATTTCTATATTTCCTTCTCAATTCAATCGTGATCATTCATTCCCCTCAATAATCATTCATCATATTCTCACCTCTCCGGAGCCGCAGCAGGTGCAATGTAGCTAGCTCGTTCTCTCTTTCTATCTCTTTCTCTTTCTTTTTCCTTCTCTCTCTCTTTCATTCTCTCCTTCTCTTTCTCTCTTTCATCTCTTCCTCCTCTATCATCTCTTTTCTCTCCTCTTCCTCCTCCTCCTCCTCTTGCCATTTCTGCCTTCAGTTTATCCAGCTGCAGCTTCAGTTTCTCCTTCTCCACCTATACATCAAATATTCAATGGAGATACGGTAGACCAATAATAACAAAAGATTATGCAATTCAATGAATTCACACATATTCTCTTAACTGTCTACAAACCTTTTCCTTTTCATATCTAATTCTTTCCTTTTCCTTCTGCAGTTTCAATTCTTCTTCTCTCTTTCTATGTTCTCTTTCTTTCTCAGCCAATTTCTTGGCCAATTCATTCTTCTCTTTATCATCCTTCCTATCCGAACTACGACGATCCTGCAAGTAAATCAATCACTGTAATGCATAGTATTATCTAGAGACTTCTTACAAATATTAATTGTGGAAATTTAGTTGATTAATAAGCGAACTTACATTTGAACCTCTTCCTCCGTTATTACTAGTATTACTAGTATTTCTAGTAGAATTTCTCACGGGGAACCGAGGAGGTATCGACGGTCTCTCTGAAATTTATTCATCAATCTTCATATCCATCTCCCATTGTAAATGGTTAGTAACTAGATCAAAAGAAAGGATAATAAAAGAAAATAGGAATAAAGAGAGAGAACGGACGTCGATCATCTAGTAGACAAAAGAGATAGAGATAATCGTACGTGAGTAATCATCTCTCTTCGATTGTTCCTTCACGATCTCAGCAGGTGCAATCTCTTCCTTCTTCACTGTCACTTCCTTCGCCTTTTCTTCTTCTTTCTCTTTCTTCTTTTCCTCTACTTTCTTCTCTTCAGTATTCGTTCCATTTCCAGTTTCAGTCGTAATGGGAGCAGCAGTAGAAGGACTTTCCTTCTTCTTCGATTTAAGAAATGGAAGATTGTGTGGAGATGCCTGCAATCCTCTCACTCAATTATCCATCTCCCCTACTCATCCATCAATAGTCGTCGAGTGAAGTATATGGATAATGGAGCACCTTAGTGACATCGACTGTTACTCCTTTCAATTGAGTCTTATCAAGTCTTAGTACAGCAGTATCAGCTTCATTCACAGAGGAGAACGTGACGTATCCCAATCCAGTGAGTCCAATTGATGCTTCCTTCCCTTTGACAGTGAACATCTTAGCCCTCATCACGTGTCCGATCGACATGCACATTGCCTGCAGACAAAACCACCTCTCATATCATCCATCCCATACAACACACTCATACTATCACTACCGTCATCTATCAATAGGTAGTATCGTATACCTTAATCTCCATAGCCTTCGTTCCAGCCTTCAGATTCTTCAACCAGATCGATCGTCCTGCCATCTCCTTCTCTTTCGATGCATCATTCACTTCAGTCTGCTTATCATCTTCATCTTTCTTCTCTTCTCCATCCTTCGTTGCAGTCTCCTTCTTCTCTTCCTTTGCTGCATCTCCTTCATTTGTCTTATCTTCCTCCTTTACTTTAACAGTCTTGGCTGGTACTTCCTTATCCTCTTTCGTCTCTACTTTGATCGATGGAGAAGTGGAAGGGGGCGGTACTTCAGGAGTAGAAACTGTTTCAGGAGTCGTCGTCTTCGATTGAGAACCTTCGTAGACAAGAAAATCAATCAATAATTGACGCATCGAAACAATCCCTCCCACATACAATCAACAAAGGCCTAAGTCAAGCAATAAAATGAAGACACGTACAAGGAGTTGAGTTGGACCCTTCAAAGAGATGTGTCGCCGGTTTCAGTCCGTTCTCAATCATCCACTGAAAAAAAAGAATATAGAAGATCATAAATATACGTCTCAATTAAAGTTACCCAACCAGGGCCAATTCTCGTTTGAATGAACGCGAAAATCGCAACCGCAAAGTAGCGACCAAGCAACGAATGACTATATTTTTAATTGAATTAAATAATTTATTTTATTAAGTTTATTGATCTATAGATATTTCATTATTGAATCTGGAAAGACTAATGCGGATTCAGGGAACCGCAGAAAGTAAAAGTGGGCGGAGTCACAGCGATAAACAATTAAGTTTCCCTATATCCCATTTTGAATTGCGCGCGCTTTCCTGGCTCAGCGCCGGACCAGACCGGGTGATCCAGGCCGCTTTATAGGGATAATATCGATTTTCTGATTTTTTAATGTGCGAGCAATACTATTTCGACCATTCTCTATTCAATGGGCAAATAAAAAGGGGGGTCAAAATCGTCCTTGTTGGGTAACTTTAAGCAAATAAAAAGAAAAGAAAAAACCTTAGACATTCTGTCGACCAGTCCCACTTTGATTCCTTGAGTTGCTAGTCCGCGCTTCTCCAGTTCCTTAAGAGCATAAAATAATGAGTATGCAGTACATTGATCCCGATAAAAGAAGTATAACAAAGGGAAATACGCTATACTCACCGCTTTGAGTTCAGCTACCTTGAAATCCGACAAGAGACGTCCGCTTGATTCGCTCATCTGGAATTAAATATATATGATAAATTGGGACTGTACAAAGACAGAGATATTCAATAGAGAACAAATCTCTTTGCAAAGAAGCAGGAGGAATGGGTCGGACAAACTACATTTATCTCGTGGTACGAATTCTAGACAAGGAATTTAGTAACCGAAGCAATGAACTCGTTAGGTTTCTCAGCATGAAGCCAATGTCCAGCTTCAGGAATCGATTCGATCTTGGCAAGTGGGAAGTGGTGATAGATCTTATCATGATCAGAAGGAAGAAGATAGTTGGATGCCGCTCCATGGAGGAATAGTGCTTCACGAGGGAAAGTACCCTCCATATTCTCCGTATTCAAGATTCTCTCCAAATAATTCGTCACAGCATCCAGATTCACTCTCCAATACTGTTGACCATTCTCAATGGCTAGATTGGTAAGAATGAAGTCCCTCACTGGCTTTTCAGGAATTGACTTCTCCAGTTCCTTCGCCAATGTTGCTCTCGATTGAGTCAGGTCAAGGGATCTCATTCCACCAATATATTGACGAAATATCTTCGTATTGAGGGTATATCTTCTGGGTGCGACGTCTTCGATTATTATCTTTCGGAATATATGAGGATGCGTAGTAGAAGCAACCATGGCGGTCTTTCCTCCCATCGAATGACCGAGTAAATCGACCTGGTCTCCTCTTCCTTCCGTCTTCGCCAAGTGAATCACATCTTGGGCCATTTCCTCGTATGACATCGAGTCAGCTCGAGGGGAAGCTCCGTGATTACGAAGATCGGTGAGAATAATGCGACGATTCAGACGAGTAGAAAGAGCACGGCCAACAGATCTCCAGTTTTGAATATGGCCGAATAGCCCGTGACATATAATCAATGGGCGAGAATTCTCATTTCCGATTCGTTCCACGTTAAGGGTCAACGGGGGTGGCTTAGAGCCTAATCTACGGAGCGTCAACAACATGTACAACTAACGGGATATATCAAAAAATAATAATTAAAAAATACAATCGAATTTTCGGACAAATTCGAATTAACACTCGAGTGCACTAGAGTGATGATAGTCACACCACGCGCGTGACCGTGGTGTGGCGTGTGGCTGAGTAAATATCACAACTTGCGGGAAATGAGCTTTTTATTTGTTCTGAAACAGCTTCATAATTTTGCTATTCCTCTTATGCGATAGCCTTGAATCAATTTAAATATATAAAACTGCTTGAAAATGATTTAAATTAATAAAAAAAAGTGCATTATGGTGTGGTGGTGTAATTTCGCAGTACTGTAACAGTGTAACCGGAGCTTAGCCAGGAGGCACCGCTTAAGCGCTCTTGCAAGCTCGTGCTCAACCTTATTTCAGTTGGTATTACGAGTTATTCTTCATACCAATTGTTTGCGATGGACGATGGGATGTATCGACCTGGTTTGGACATGAGTCATGGTTTCGTCAAGGAGATAATCAAGAACCAAATCGATCGGTAAGCATTTTACTCGTTTTATCATATGCGTAGAATACCGTGATACGCTCTAATTTGAGTAGTACTCACTCACCCTCTATCTTCCTTCTATCAAGTTTTTAAAAAATCCTTTCTGAAACTGCTGACTTCTAAATTTGCAGTGACGAGTATCACAGATTGATGGAGGAACGAAAGGAGGAATATAAGAATGAAATAAAGGGTGTTTCTCGTGAATGGAGTCGACCTGCACCATCCCCGATGCCAGCCCAAATATATGTTCCTCCTCATAGACGAAAGTATACTGGAGAAAGAGGAAGCAGTGCTAGTAAAAGGAGGCTCACTGCGCCCTCGTCTCCTATGGCTCCAGGATTTATTTCGGACCGCGAGGAATTGAGAATAAGGGAGAAGGTAACCATACAAATTCCTAATTATTCTTCTATGAATTCATTCAGGTGCGATCTCAAGTCAAGGCGTTGGGAGATATTGATGTTTCAGCAATACAGAAATCTACGTCATGTGAAAAAAGTTCATCCAAAGCTCTTTTCAAGCTCAATATAGCTGCGAATGGAGAATCACACGAAATTGTAGTACTATCGGTATGTTCTTTGGTTCAGTTGAGACGAATCCAGCTAATGAGTTTATCACCTGCAATTAATATAGGTCTTTTAAGAGTGACAATCCTTCTCGATTATCGAAAGGTCTTTCTCGACAATACGGTCTGAGTGAAGAGGAATGCCGTCTTCTAAGACAGACATTAGAGCGAGAGATCGAGACAAGAATAAAATCATGAGTACGTCTGTTGAATATTTAAATTCTAGAAATATTATTACCTGTTTTGTTGAAATACTTGGATACTGAAACTTTTGTTTAAACATATCTTGTACAGTGCATTTGAATCTAATTTTCGAAATTACCTCATCCAAATGGGTCAAGAATAGCATGATATATAATGTATACTCAAATTACCATATAATAAGTAGCTGCGATTGTCATTGTCTTTCAGTAACGATAAAGTCATATTTACAATACATATTTATGTACTCGTAGCTGCACTCGTTAGGTAACGGGAATCATATCTATGGTCTTTATTTCGCTTTCATGGGATTAATCCTCAGATGACTTCTCGAAGCATAGCAAGAGTCTCTCGACTTCCTATTCTACCAAAGAAACGAAAGGCGGATGGTGAAGTAGATTGAATTAATCAATTATTCCACTACCTCTCCCTTTTTCAGCCTCTTCCTTTGGTTTATGAGAGAAGAGTACGATGTGTAGGAGGGAATGGTGGGGATGGAATGGTTTCATTCTTCCGTGGATACCGTAATCCCTTTGGTGGTCCGGACGGAGGAGATGGTGGCAATGGAGGTCATGTCGTTTTCAGAGGTCAATCGGTTACTGTAATGGAAAATGAGTTATCGATTGAAGGTAGTAACAAAGTAGGAGATCTTTCCCATCTTCAATCTGAGTTACGAGCTCAACGAGGAGAATTTGGTAGATCGAAGTCACAACATGGTAAGAATGGAGAACATATCGAAGTGAGGATAGCCTCGGCATATCGAAATAAAGACTTATCTGCAGATTGAAGTCCCTGTTGGGACTACTGTAACCAATATTGAGACGAATTCAGAAATTGGTCGATTGAGTAATGTGGGAGATGTGAGTTGTTTGTTGTTGTGATGGTGTAAGGAGTGCGTTGTAAATATATAAGTATTCACTTAGATTGTTCTGTGTGCTCGTGGGGGAGTGGGAGGACATGGTAATGAATTCTATCTATCTAATTCAACAAGGAAACCATATAAAGCTGAAATGGGAGGAAAGGGAGAAGAGGTTTTATCATCCATTTTTATTCTTTCTCATTTTTTGTTTGAGAATCTATTGAATATCGAGATGAGAATAATGGCATCGGCTGCTTTGGTTGGATTACCCAATGCAGGCAAATCATCCCTTCTCAGAGCCATCTCGAGAGCTCGACCCAAGGTATTCAAGCAATACATTGGAGGATTACTGTAGATATTTATAGGTGGCCATGTATCCATTCACAACACTCAAACCTCACGTGGGTATTGTTCATTATGAAGATGAACACCAAATATCAGGTATACTGTAGATGGAGTTGAATTAATGATGATTATAATTATTAAGTGGCTGACATTCCTGGATTAATCGAAGGTGCCCATATGAATATTGGACTAGGTCATTCATTTCTTTCCCATCTAACAAAGTGTCAATTACTCATATTCGTCATTGATTTATCTCTCAGTGACGTAAAACGACAACGAGACTCACTAAGGTACGGTAGTTCTGACTATCGATGAGTGATGTCATTTAGGGAAGAATTGCATCTCTACTCTCCATCTCTCGCAAGTAAACCCTCTCTTACTCTCCTCAATAAGGTTCCATCCAGTCCCTTTATTTCTCTACTCTCTTCTCTATTCAGATGGATATTGCAAGTGAAGAGGAAAAGAGAAGAGGAATCGATGAGTTTGCTGGAGATACCGTATTCCCTATCTCTGCAAAAGACGGTCAAGGAGTTATTGATTTCCTCGTTCGATTAAGAGAGATGGTAGAGACCGCCGAGAGTAGTAGTACAGAGGAATAGAAGAGTTTACTGTTGAATACGGGTGATAAATACATTCTATGCAGAAAGACTACATTATTTTGTGTTGAGGGAAAGGGGCGAAATGAGCATTTGTCCTATCGAGAAATGTAATAGCCTCGTCAATTATCGATCGAGCAATTCCAAGGGAGGAAGTAAGGGCAATACAACCAAATCCATGAGTGACAAGAGAGAAATGAGATAGATGTTCTTGTAGGAATGGATCGATAATTGGTCGATTGTCAATGGGTAATCCTGCCATTGGAGTACGATCACATGAGATTATTCCAATTAATTCATCCACTATTTGACTGTAGAAGAATTGATTAGAGAGGAACATTAAATATATGAATACCGTGCATTAATCAGAGCTATTCGTCTTGTAGTGTATTCAGTATGATTCATCTCGGGTTTTACCAATTGAATGCAAACTTCTCGAGAATGAAATTCCTTCTCACAAACAAGGGCAAAGTCGCGGCCCATGTGAATTGCCTCTTCTAAAAAAATATGGAAGAATGTATTTATCTTGAAGAAATAAAAAGTTAATCCCGACTGAAGAAGGTATGAAACGCAAAGGAATACGCCCCGGGGTGGGTTCGAACCACCGACCTTTCGGTTAACAGCCGAACGCGCTGCCGATTGCGCCACGGAGGCAGATTCTGTTTAGAACTTATTCTACGCACATACCCTTTACCAAGAATTTTAGAGTGAAACCGATTCCGTACCAGCAATATTCGTTCCTAATTTCATATGGTCATTTACCTTCAACGAGAGCTGTGAATGCCGAGACGGTGGTTGTTTTACGTCTTCCAGCGGGAAGAATAATTCCCAATTTACGAAGAGAATCTCGAAGAGCTTTTCCCCCATCCTTCGATTTGGCTCTAGAACGAGAATTGAGAAGATGGAGAAAGAAGGGATCGTACTTTCTCAATATTCCTCCGAGTAGACTTGCATTGAGACATTCAGGAGGATTTATTCTTCGTTGAATTTCTCCCACACTCACATTATACTTTGTTGTGCTACTCAATAGACTTGTCCTCCCGGGTACGGTACAATAGATCTGAGAATACTTCTATACCTAGTATCTGAAAGATACTGTACCTCATTTGGATCGATGCATCTAAGAGAGGACGAGAGTACGGTATCCTGTCGATTCCACATAACGGGAGGATACGGTACGACCATCTCTTTCGGGTATACTGTAGGATCATCGTATCGACATGGAACGAACTGAAGAAATACTATAGCGAAGGAGAGGGGAATGACCTACCTGAGGACATTGATATTGATTTGTCCAATCTCTTCTTTGATTATAGTATTGATTAGTATGACATAGATCTTCTTCACTTCCTTGTCCTTCCTCATCTTCTTCCTCTTGATCTACCATTGATTCATCACTAAAATGGGGAATAGAATGGATAATATGAAAAAAAGGAGTATGAGTAAACGATACTTACAGTTTTCCATATTCTTCATTAGAGAGGACTCTCTTTCGTCCATACATGGAATGAGATTGAATATTGCCGAAGGGTACGAATGAAGGAGGAGAAAAGAGAGAAATGAATTGAGATGGACAGTTATGAGAAGAGACAGATGAATCTTACCCTCCTGCTCTATTACAAATCATCAATATACTCATTCTAGGGGTCTCTCAAGTATTCTTTGTGATATTTAATAGAATTTCACCTTTTTATACCAGGTAATCTGTATTGACATGTATATCTTTCCCTTCAGTGATCTATTGTTCCCTCATGGGAGTAATTTGAGTGTGTCTCCATTAGATTGGGATTATCTCCCTCTCCAGTCTTCCAATTCAATCCAAGGGTCCAATCTCTCTCTCTCTCTCTATATTCCAAGGATTCTCTTTACTCACAATGGAGGGGAGAATAAACTATATCTTTATCAGCCTTCTTTCATATACATATACTCTCATCTCATAAATCTCTCTATTCACAATATAAGGTATCTATGCACGGGGTTGAAAGTAGGAATGTCACAGTGAAGAATCCGTCTCTTCATTCCTCGTACCAGTCATAGTGACGATAGCGCATACGGAATGAAGAGACCGATTCTTCATTCTAACAGCCCTTGTGAAAGGGTAGGGGGGGGGGCAGGGGGAACTATGGTAAGCAAAGGAAATCTATTGATTGACAATCATCCTGATATGAATTGGAATAACAGGAGAAGGAATTAATGAGACCATCGGGGGAAAGAGAGAAGGAATGTCACAGAAATAAGGAATGTTGACAGTCGATGCATTACGGTATGATTATCAATTGATACAGTATCCCATCGAGGGAGAGACTACGGTAGAAGGAACGATATCGGTTAGCATTGACTACAGTATCCTTGAGGGGGCGACTCTTGATCCAGTGAAACTCCTCTGCATTCATGAAGGGGAAGAGCAGAGGAATCGACGGATTGCTGAAAGGGAAAGATGAGGAAGGGGAAGGGGAGGGGAGAGAAAGGGATGGGTCCTACCTGGATTCTCCTCATAACTAGATCGAGTAGACAATCGACTCCCTTATCAACATTGTGTGCAGTGCATGCAGATGTCTCGAAGTATTGAAGACTGTAATCAATATTATCTTCCTTCTCATACCGTATCCCCCCTTATCGATTACTGTAATTCACTCACCCCAATTGATCAGCCATTTGTTTGGCTCTTGCAGTGGAGACTTGTCTTCTGTTCTCTAGATCTGCTTTATTCCCACAAATGATTATGTCTGGAGTCTCGCAATATGCATGTACCTACAGAGAGAATGATGATGTCTACCGTAATCATTAGTGGCAATCGATAACTAACTTTCAATTGACTGAGCCAGTCTCGAATATTGAGGAAGCTTTGTTCATTGGTGATATCGAATATGAGAATGAATCCCATAGCATCTCGGAAGAATGCCGTAGTGAGAGAACGGAATCTAAAGAGAGGAAGAATGAGAGGAGGAATGGAAAGAGAAGAGCGGACTAATTAAATGAGTGAGTTCATTACCTCTCTTGTCCTGCAGTATCCCATAATTGAAGTAGAACTCTTTGTCCTCTTCCTCCGAATCCTCCTCTTGACGATTTATACACCTGATGATGATGATATCATTCACTATTCATTCCTATTTCGAGATATTAGAAACATCTGCTTATTATCGATTCATTCTACACTCTTTCTCTGTGAATGGAAGGAGTGACGTCATTAAGCTTTCTCGGTTTAGAAACATTCGACGTGGTTGTTTGTAAGAAAAGATGAAATGGGAAAGAAGAGGAATGATCTACTTCCTACTGACCTCCCATGGATAGATAAATGAGTATCGGAAGGGAGAAAGGGAGGAGAGAAGGAGGGAAGGAGGAGAAGGAATGACCTACCACTCTCTTCTCCTTGAAGTCTATTCCAACTGTAGAAATGAATTGTCCTGTGAAAGTGTTCTCTGTATATCGATGCTGAAAGAGACACAAGAAAAGATAAGAGAAGGGAATGGAATAGAGTACCAGTAGAGAAGTCTTCCCCACTCCTGAATCACCCAGAGCGAGGAATTTGAGAAGATAATCATAATCAGCCATTGGTTAGAATGAGAAGGAAGGAAGAAGGAAGAAGAGACGTAGATGGAAGAGAGAGAGAGAGAGAGAGGGAGAAGGAAAAGAGAGTTGGGATCGATACGAGTGTCTCTCCTTCTTCTTCCTCTCTCTCCCTTTCTCAAGCACTACCATGACTCCCTTTTGGTGTGAGAGAGAGAGAGAGATAGGAATAATGAAAGACCCTTTATCATCGAATATATACAATCACGAGGTTATGGAAGAAGGAATGAATGGCAATTGAGAAGTGTCAACTGAGAAGAAGAGTACGTAGAATGGGGGAAGGGAAGGAAGGGCACCGGTAGAATGATTACACTCGTATTAGAATGGAATGAATGAGATTATCTATGCAAGAGTAGGATTGAATGCATGAAGTGGAGGCATGGAATGAATATTCTTCATTGGGACAGAAGTTCTTTTCCTCCTCCAACAACAAAGTATGAGAGAGACAATAATGGCTATTGAAAGAGTGAAGACAATGATAAGAGTGATAGCAAGTAGCCATAAGGGAGGATGAGAAGAGGAAAGAGATATGAGAGGAGGAGATGGAGGAGGGGAAGAAGGAGGTGAGGGTGGATAGGAGGAGAGGGAGGGGGTAGTGGTGGATGAGTTACGATTGATTGTGATCGTGATCAATGATTCTTCTGATAGAGCTTCCATCTGCAAAATGGATGCGTTAAAATTTGAAAATATTTAAAATTGAAAAAATAAAATATCGTACAAGTGTGCATCCAGGGAAATCACAACTGGCAAGTAGACATGATGCAGATTCATCCCCTTCCTTCGCCACTCCTGACATCGTCACCGCTGTGCATTCTGATGAAGAACCATTTAGTAATTGAAGAATCGAAGACATTGCATCTCCCATTACAAATTATATCTGAATCCTCTAAAATGCAGGACGGAATTTTTTCAATTTAAAACCAAATTAAATAATTTTATAATGATCTTCGATCTTGTTCGCCCATTCTTTTACCTCTTTCGTTTTCTGTCCCAAGGAGATATTTTAACCTAATCGAAGTCACCCGATTCCATTTATTTTGTTCTTATCGAGCAAAATTCCGCAGGCAATTTTAAAAATCGATCAAAAACAGCAGGATCTCGCCTCACCCTCTCCCCGATCCATCTCATCTACTAGAATCTCGGCATTCCATTCAATCTATTGTGCAGTACCTTCACACGTTTTTGTGTCCCCCAAACAGAGGATTCGTCCCTTCCCTCTCATTACCTACAGAGCAAACTATTAGCTAGTCTGTTCATCCTCCAGGACAGGAATGTAGGAGAGGGAGAGGGAGGGGGGGGGGTGATCTCCCGTTAAAGAGAGGGGAAAGAACTATCTTCCATCTACGAGTATCACTCCCTTATAAACAACCGGAACTGTGTGCATATCCCCTACTATCAATGTTTGATCGAAGGAGGATGACCTCTTCCTCTCTGACCCATGAAGGAAGGGAAGGGAAAAGGGAAGAGGAGACATACCTTGGATGGCACAGCATTGAGAGAGACAATCTTCCATATCGAGTGCATGTACAGAGAGAAGAGGAAGAGAATGATCAGATAGACGAAAGGATGGATGAACACGAAGTGAACCACACGATGAAGAGGAATGAAGAGATGGAAGGAAGAGAAGAAGAAGAAAGATGGAGAACATCTGAAGAGAGACGATGATGAAAGTGAAGGCATGACAACCAATGGAATGGAAGGGGGACACAACAATAGTAGGAATGGTTACTAAGGGAGGAAGAGGGAATGGAAGGGAAGAGAAGAGAGTTCAAGAAGGACCATGAACAATGAGCCTCGAAATCATAATGGATATATGGAGAGAAGAGAGGAACCAAGTAGGGTAGTGAAGCATGTAAAGACTTGAGATGGGAGAGAGTGAGGAGGAGGGAGGGAGGTAGAGAGGGAGAAGGAGGAGGGTTGATTATGAACGGACATTGGAACGATGGTGAAAGAAAGGGGAAAAAGTGATTGGAATAGTGAGAGGTTTGCCTCTAGTTCTTCCTCTTTCCACTCGAGACTGTAGAAGTGAGCAAAGACAAGAGAGATCTCAGGAGGGAGATGGCAGAAGAGGAGAGGGGGGGGGGGAGGGGGAAGGGATATCACCTCCCCTTAGCCCCCCCCCTCTCCTTCTAAAGAGCGGAAGCGATATAGGATTCAGGTGGACACCCAAGGCTTAATTAGGATATGGAGGGCACTCAAGCTTGATTGTGATTCGAGAAGAGAGAGAGAGAGGGGGGGGAGGGGGAGACAAAGGTGGGAATTATATTGGCCTCCTACCAAATAGAAGAGACTGATACTCCGGATGTATAGATGAAATAGAAGGTAAGAGGATAGATGGAAGAAGAAAAGGAGGAGGGAAGAGATGGAAGAGATAAGGATGATAATGAAAGAGTAGAGAAAGAGATCGACCTCTCACTCTACTATTTGGGACAAATGAATAGCGTGGATGGAAAAGAGACGCGAGTGATGAGATGATTGATAGGAAGGAGAAACCTTAGTTGCATTTGAGTATCCCCTTTAGACTCGACTTAGACTCAACCATTAGGATAAAGAGGAAGAATTTGCTGATTGAGATGGATAGAAGAGTAGATGGAGTAAATAGTACAGTTGAAGAAATGAAGAGAAAGAAGTGAAATAGAAGAGAGCAGATGGAATGAATCAGTGAGAGAAGTTGAGACAAAGAATAGTCATATGGAAAGGGAGAAAAGAGAAGAGAGGGAGGAGTCAACCATATTGACTGATTGAAAAGTACAAAGTTAAGTTAATCTTTGATCTTTGATCTTTAGTATGAATTGAATAGGCAAATTGAGTGAAGGGGTAGAGTGAATGAGTGAAGTGAGTGTCCGAATGAATTGATTGTTCATTCTCAGTCTCTGAGGTGACCAGAGGTGCTCTCTGTTTGAAGAAGGGAGGTAAGGGAAGGAGAGGGAGGGGGGGGGGGGAGGGAGGGGGAGAGGGAGAGGGGGAGTTTATACGGGTGAACGAAAGAATGACTTAATGAGGCCTACAGGGAGAAGGATCATGCGAGATTGACACTGGAGAGTCAAAGGGAGTCACAACAGATTGGAGGGAGGAAAGGGAAGGGAAGGGAAGGGGGGGGGGAGTGGTAGGGAGGTAGGGGAGGGGACTAGGGGAGGGAAAGGGTGGAGACACCTGCAACCTTATCCAATCACATTGAGACCATTGGTCTATCCATCTTTCTCACCCCCTACTGTTCCCCCCTCCCCTTCCTCTCTCACCAGTCCTCTAATACCTTCTCTTGTCCTCTTCTCTTGGTCCGAAACGAGTAGTCAAAGTGACCCTCCCCGTTTCTCGCTTCTCTTTTAATTGACTCTCATGCTTTTCATACTCAGTTTTTATGCCAGTGAGAATTCAAGGAGTGAATGAAATATCGACATTTCCACCACAGAGAATTACAGTAGTCGATGAAAATGGAAGAGGGGAAGAAGAAGAGGAAGCAAGCTAAATGGATGAATGACAATAAAAATCAAAGATCGACTTCGATTCACTTGTCTCAATCCAGCGAATGCAACAGCAGCAGTTGGTTCAACGTGTTGTTTGAGACGAGTCCAAATGAGAATTAGAGCTTCTCTGATCTCTTCTTCACTCTATAATGGATTTACTCTCAGAATAGACTCCCCTCATACTCACAGTTTACGTTTCATTCAGTGTTTCAACAACTCGCAGTCAAAATAAACAATCTATCTTTCTTCCTCATCCCTTCTTCACTTACCACTTGAATGACATGAATATTCGGATGTTGAGAGAAAATTCTCTTATTCTCATCTCCAATAACTCTAACTCTAATTCCATCAGCTACAGTATCCAATGCAGATCGATCTCCAGAATGAATTCCTTCCAACTGAATTCATTCCATTTCTTCCTCTTCTTCTTTTCCTTGTCTTTACCTGTTTATTCAATTCCTTTCCTTCAGGTTCAACAAGATAAATAGTAGTTGAAGGAAGGGCAAGAGCCAATCCTGATGCCAATCCCCCTCCTCCAACTGATACGAAGACACTTTCCACTTCTCCCATTTGATCTTTGATCTCCATTCCAAGTGATCCTTGTCCTTCGATTGTCTCGATTGTATCGAATGGTTGGATTATATCGAGATGTTCTTTCTTTGCCAATTCATCACACATCTCTTCCCTCAATGGACACAGTTATCATTCTATCAACAGAAGAGAAAAGAGTGATCTTTCTAGATACTACTCATGCGATTATGGATTATCATTGAATGACAGACAAACGAATAGAAGAAGAAGGAAAGTAGAGAAGGGGGAGGGGAGAGGAGGGACTTACCTATCAGTGATTCCATTTCCACATCTGACTACACGTGCTCCATACGCAGCGATTGCATCGACCTACAATCGATGGATCAATCGATAATCAAGAGAGGAACTACCGTACTTTCGCTGCAGGAGCTCCCTCAGGGACGACTACCGTACACGGAATACCGTACTTACGAGCAGCCCATGCCACTCCCTGTCCATGATTACCAGAGGAATGAGTAATCTGAGAAGGAGGGAATAGGGAGAGGGATGGGAGAGATCAAAGATTACTTACAACTCCTTTCGTTCCTTTCTCATAAGCCATTCTCATATTGTAAATGGCTCCTCTTGCCTTGAATGAACCCGTTTTCTGTAGATGTTCACTCTTGAATGAAACCTGTGAAGAGATATGCTTCAAAGATTAGTTGATGACCATTACAATGTGGAATATGTACAACTCGTCTTCTTCATCTCATCTTGAACTCTTATTACCTTGCATCCAACCATTTCATTAATAGTGGAAGAAGTGAGAATCGGAGTTGGAGGAAGTTCTTTCTTGATATATTTATACCCGTTTTCAACCCCAGATAAAGAAGCCATCGAGACTGAAAGAAAGAAGAATAAACAGAAATGTAGTGAGGAAAGATTGATCAATCGCCTTTGCCATTACGAATAAAGGTTAACATGTTATGGGAAAGATGACTAAAGAAGAAGAAATAGAAGAGAAAGAGAGTGAAAAAGGAACGAAAGAAAGAAGGTGATACGAATGATAGAAGCATGTGAGTGATAGAGAGAGGACATTGAAACGAGAGAGAAGGAAAGGGATCCCCCACCCCCACTCCCTCTCCCTTCTCTTCCCCTTCCTCCTTCCTCTTCCAATTGTCTCGTGTGCACTTCCATTCCCCATGGCATTCCCATTCATTCTCCTCAATTTCTTCAGTCATTCATACAATTAATTAGAGTTTATTAGATACAATTATTACGCAGTGATGAAAAGTTTAAAACGGGGATGGAATGAATGAGAAGAGAAGATATGACAATGAACAAGGGAAATTATGTGATAGATGAGAGTAAAAAGGGAAAAAAGACTAGAGATAGAATGAATAGTTAGCCCGATTATGTACATTTCAAGTGACAAAATGATAAGTGAAAGATGACAACTCTCTTCTATTCACACACTCTTTCGTTGGTTAGATAGAGAGACAGAATGAAGAATAGAGAGAGAGGGAAAAGACTAGAATGGTAGTCCGTGTGAAGGATACTGTATAAGGCAGAGATGTGGCAGTGAGAGGGAAGAGATACGGTACATGGAGGGATACGGTAGATTAACAAATGGACAATTGAGTAGTGAGAGGGGCGAGACCCGCTTTCCTTCTTTGAGCGAGAGCAGATGAATTGACTGATCGAAGTGGAGCACACTTGGGAATTGCTGTTGCCATTCTGAAGGGATAGATTAAGAGGGGGAGGAGAGGAGGAGAGGGAGGGGGAGTGTACCTGTAAGTATCTTCAATCTGTTTCTTCACAGTGGGAGAAGGTTGAGCAGGTATAACTTCTCTCTCGGGAAGACTTCTTCTCTCACTGATCCATCCATGTAATTCAATCTGACGAGCTGTTGGTCTCTTATGAGGATCAACATGAAGAAGACGACGAACGAGATCCTAAATGGAAGAAGAGATTACGGTAGGAGAGAAGAGGGGGACGGGTGAGAGTACCTTGGCTTGATCACTGATCTTTGTCCATACTGCTCCTTCCATTGAATATGCTCCCTCTGATAATCTCTTGGCCATTAATGATTCTTCTTCATCTTCTGTAAAGGGATCTCATCCTCTCTCCTCTCTCTCTCTCTCTCATTCACTAACGGGAGGATGCAAAGGGGGCGTGTCCACTGAGCATTGCATACAATATCACTCCCAATGACCACACATCACATGATCGATCGTATCCTTGACGGAGAAGAACTTCCGGAGCGACCTAAGATAGAGGTGTACGGTAGTCCCTTCCCTTCCTTCCCCTCACTCACATATTGTGCAGTATAGCAAGGAGTCATCAACATTCCATTCTCAGCTCTCGACTGCTTCGCAAATCCAAAATCAACGATTCGAATTGATTCTGGTCCTCCTTCCTTACACGCATACATGATATTAGAAGGTTTGAGATCACGATGAGCTATCTGAGAGAGGGAAGAGTACGGTAGAGGGAGGGGGGGAGGGAGGAGGGGGGGAAGTACCTGATTACAATGGAGATAATATAGAGTAGATGCAAGAATGGCCATATGATCAGCTGCTTCTCTCTCACTTAATCCTTCTCTCTTCACTATTCGATCGAGAACCTGAGAGAAGTCAATGAATATAAGGGAGAATAAAGTCATTTCTCGCTTACTTCTCCTCCTCTACAGTACTCCTCCACAATATAAACTGTTCGTGAGTCTTCATATACATCAGTGAGAGAGACGACATGAGGATTGAGATGGGAATGACGACGAAGAATATCAACCTCCTCTGAGGGATCCACGTCCGAGTTCTTTGATACCATCTAAAGAGAGATCAAAGATCATCCCTCTACCTTCTCTCCCTATCTTCTCACCTTGACTGCATATTCCTCTCTCGTATGTCTATTCACACATCTTCTCACAACAGAATGAACTCCCTTCCCAATCACTTCGTGCATTTCATAATCATCGAAGAATGAATGAGTCTTCGCTCCTTTGATCTCCTGGAGAGTCTAGAAAGAGAGAGAGAGAGAGAGAGAGATTCACTCTCTATTCCATCCATCGAGAGTGGACAAACCTTATCGGGATTGTTCCTCACTGTGGGAGATATGAAGGAGAATCCTCGGAATAATTCATGAGCTGCAGCTGAAGGAGGAAGAGCAGGAGAATCTAAAGAGAAGAAGGATATGAGATAGGGAAGGAGAGATCAAAGATCAACTCACCCTTAGGTGTTTTCCTCGTGAATTCAGGATCGAAATGAAGAAGAGCGTCGACTGGATTGATTGCGGGTTGGAAGGGAGGCTTCACTTGCTGCAGTTAAAACTCATTATATTAATCAATAACCATCGATTCAATCCCTCTTCCCATGATCCCTTCCCCCCTCCATCTCTTCCTTTCTTCTTCCCTTCTCACCTTCGCAAGTAATCCATGCCAATTGATCGAAGCGAAGAAATTGTGTTTCTTCAATGCGATCGATCCATTCGTACCGTATCTATGATCATATCGATTACTCTTCCTCTTTTCTATTTCCTCACCCTAATCGGTTAACTGCATTCCTCTTGAATAGAGCTCTTAGTAGAGATTGAGCTGGAGGAGAGAGGAATGGAGGCATCGAGAGTTTTGATCTCAAAGAGGAATACGGTAGAGAAGGGAAATTAACCGATAACTGACTTGAGAATGAGACTCATTGTCTCTTTCCTATCTGAACCAGTGAATGGAAGATGACCAGTTAGCATTTCAAACTGAATCAATCCATCATTAGATCATCTCTCTCGCTAATCCATTCATACCATAAGTACTCCCAGAGACCAGAAATCAGCAGCCGTTGAATGGCCTTTCCTATTAATCACTTCAGGAGCCATGTATTCGATTGTACCTAAATATCCATTGACTCTTCCTTCCTGTCCCCTCTCCCCTCCCTTCCCTCCACTCACCACAGAATGAATAAGTCTTGTTATCACCATCGACTGCCTCCTTCGATAGACCAAAGTCGGTTAGTTTGATATGTCCATCCGAATCGAGAAGAATACTGAAGAGGAGAGGAGATCAAAGATCAAAATGGGCGGAGTCAGACTCACTTCTCTGGTTTGAGATCTCTATAGACGATTCCTAGTGAGTGGAGATGTTCTAGGGCAAGAGTTAATTCAGCCAGATAGAATTTAACGTCTTCTTCAGTGAACATTACCTCAAGGAATAGAGGGTATTGAGATGGAGGAGATGAGATGGAGAGCATTCACTGCCTATCACTCTTATTCCCTACCCCCCCCCCCCCACTACATTCAGAGCGGGCGTAGCCTGGGCCAAACAACAGAGAAGTTCCGACTCACCTCCTTAGACAATCGAGTAAAGAGATCTCCTCCTCGAAGAAAATCCAGAATCAGATACAATTTGCCTTCCGTTTGGAATGCTGTAATGGAATAATTAATCTATTCTTTCCTCTTCATCCTTACCATAATGCAATTTGACAATGAATGGATGTGAGATATGAGCAAGGATATTCCTTTCCATTTTAGTCCTTACTCTATCTCTCACTTTAAGAGTTGCCTTCTTTAGTACCTTCAATGAGTTCTTTCTTTGATGACGTCCCTTCCCCCTCCTCCCCTCCCCCC